>CAAKHC010003912.1:30793-84230 GCA_901007825.1 Macroramphosus scolopax | reverse complement strand
TGCTGCATACGTCAAACCCAATTCCTCGGCTGCGTGCTGACGACAACAGACCCACCGCAGCGTGCTCCTCTCGGTGATGGGTAATATCAGTTGGTTCTTAGAGCCATCTTTTAAAATAAATACTGAAATGCAGATGATCTTGTCTAATGTTTTCTTCCGTGATTAAGCATTTTGCACACATTTCCCTGATTATATAGACCTACATATGCAACAAATCTGTCATAATTCTATGCTATGATAATAATCGTATTCTTACAATACAACCTAATGGAGGTAGGAAGCAGCCACACTGAGCCCACAGTCCCACAGTGAGCCTCATCATGTTATCATATGCAGATCCAAACATCGGAAACAGGGCCAAAGGCTACCTAACGTTTTGAATTTCTGAAAAAAATGTATTTAAATGTTATTAAACTAATTAAAAAAGACTGAACCATTTAGAGGCCTTTGTGTTTCTATTCGCAAAACTTAATAAACTATCTGGTTCATCGTGAAGTGATGGCTGCTGGGAGGGAGGGAAGCTGGTTAACGTCTGAGAGAGCTGCTGTTTTGTTTAAACTGAAACTGCTAAAGGAAGACAAAAATAAATGTCAGATTTAAGGCAGTGCAGTTTAATCAGTTCGTTTACATCGAAACGGAAAAGAGAAATAATCAGAACAGGAATAAACAAAAAGGATTTTATTCAGAATTTTATTCAATTAGCACAGAAGTATCAAAAGTGAAAGTACTAGCACATCTTCAGCACATTCCTGCTGTGTTTGTGAGATATTGGATGATATCAATGCTGGGTTTTCTACAATGTGATCATATGTCTATAAAAAGCAAAATGTACAATATCTGCCAAATACATGCAAAGGACTACAAGGTATAATATTCCCCTCTGAAACTAATGCAGTAAAAATATAATGTAACTTGGACAAACTTTAAGTACCTTGCAGTTGTACGTGTGTGTACTTTGCAGGAATACAGATTATGTCTTCAATCTGGAATATGTTTATCGTGCTTCTATTATGATTAACAGATAGAACACATGTATCATGTTTATGAAAGCTTTTCCATTTACTAAACAATCCGTTTTGGTTCTGGGAACGGTCCTTCGTGGAAGCAGCGGTTTGTTTGAGATCAAGAGACCTGGGTGTGTTTGAGGTTTGATGTCCTCTAAAGAGGAAAACTGTTCCACCAACTGAACTCAAGCTTGCTGGACTCAGTGTTTGACCAGTGAACTTTGTTAAACATTACATTTAATGTAGCCGGGCCACTCAGTGCAGCTGGAGGGTTCACTCTGGGAGGCACTCGGCCCGGCTCGTGGGTCCGTCAGAAGAAACCTGGTGGTCACAATGAGTCCAGGAGCAGTGCACAGGGTGCTGTCCGTCGTGCTGAAATCTAGCACACCCTAGAGCTGAAGGACAAAGTATCATGGATTCATTACATGCGCCCCTGCCAACACACACACTCACATGAACGCACACCAGCCCCCCGCACACACCCCACCCCACCCAAACCGCATGCATGGCTATACCCAACTGGCTATTCTGAAATCTTGTTAAGCGGCGAGCCAGTGTGAAGAGAAAGAGGAGACATATATTTATAGATACATCACATGAACTTATTAATAGATTTCCTCTACACTGCAGGGAGATGGACCAGAGACATGCCCGTTCACACACACACACACACACACACACACACACACACACACACACACACACACACACACACACACACACACACACACACACACACACGCACACACACATCTTGATGAAAAGCTTTGTTGCTGATTTTATCTTCCCCTCCTCGTATCTTCAATTGTTCCACACCCTCTCCCAGAGGCGTGTACAGAAACATCTGACATACTTTCGTTGTACATGACCATTAATCTGTTTTAGTATTTCCACCGAAAAAAATACCAAAAAGTCCTTTCAAACATCTCATCAGAAAAAGGTTGGGATCTTCTCAGAGTGAGGGTTGCAACTAATTAATTGGAGTCATATACAACAAAAGTTTGGGAAAACGTAAACTCTAAACGGTCACTTTTTAAAATTTCTAGTAAAACACAACAGGAAATCAATAATATTCTCATCAAGTACCAAAACCTTGAACTTTTCCAGGTGGAGCAGGGCCACATCACATCGATGTCAGCAAACTTCCCAGTAGCATTGAATGCTCTTTAGCAGTTTTATAATTGACAACAATTTTATTCCAGCATTAAATAAAACAGTAAATAAGGCCTTTATATGCACTACGGGACATCTTATTTTTGTTATCCACAAAGAGAAATTCAGCAGAATGTAAAATAAATAATAGAAAATGTTGATTTATTGACATGTCACATTGTTGGGGAAACCAACAGGGAGGAAACATCAGGATCCATAAACATGGAGTGAAGTCAGGAATGTTGTTACGTCTTCAATGGACACAAGTGGGGAATCAAGAGCTCTGACGTAAAGAGGTAGAAAGAGGTAGACGTTCTACGAAAATGAAGGTGCTCATGATGAATGAAAAATATATGGGGACCAAAACTAAACAGTCTGGAGGCACATTTGTACAAAGCACAGAGTTTGCATAACACGTTTCATGTATTTGACTCATGTATTTCATGAAGTCTTTCTAGTTTTCAGTCATGAACAGGTGCTGCCAGCTTGAAGTAAAACGTGCATTTTTTCAGTTATTATTATTTTTGCAGTATCTCAAGCTGACTGCGATGCACAACAACAACAACAATGGAGGACATTTTTTACTTGTTCTACTTTTGCTTCAAAACTGTAAGATGAAAAAAAGAAAAGAAAAAAAGCATGCATCAAAACTCTGCTACATTCTGCTTGGGGGATAAAAAAAATGATTTCCCTTTATGCATTAGATATGAGGATGTGGATTGGTTCGAGTTTGTGTCCTTCATATCTGTAATCTGTTAAAACTGCTGTAGAAACTCTCCCATAGACTGTATAAAAGATCTGGACTGTCTCCTCCAGGGGTTTGAAATGTGGAGCCACAAGCCGAAGTGTCTTAGACAGGCTTTCTTTCTCATGCCTTTTTTAATTATTATTATTACTAAAATTATTATTGCTATGAAAGCAGCTGTGTTCAGCAGGTAGCCTATCGTGTTTTCCATGTTAAATATCTTAGTTTAGTAGTATACTGAGGGTATGCCACTTGTTTTGCCGATATTTGACTGAAGTAATAGGACAAATTCAAGTTTACCTAATTGTGGCCTTACTATACTGTGCATCACGTGCCGGGCTGCAGGGAGCTGGAGCCAATCCCAGCTGTCTTTGGGCGAGAGGCGGGGTCACCCTGGACCGGTCGCCTGTCATTCACAGTGATGACACATAGAGACAGACAACCATTCATGCTCACGCTCAGACCTGTGGGCAATTTAACTTAACTTAACCCACACAGGCAAAACTCAGAGGATCCACAGAGATTATCAAAAGATCAAACAACCCCCCAACACACACATGCAAGCACGCACCTGCATTTTTAAGCAAGATGTAGAATGATTACACCTGCTTCTTGCGATGGGAGAGAGCCCCACCCAGGTCTCCAACCCGAGTCTGCCAACTAGCTATCACCTGCCACCTCTTTGGCAGTGTGAGCGTATACTCAACGGACACAGCACCCTGTCACACTGCTAAATACTGTATCTTAACATCGACTTGCATGGATTCATTTCTTATACACTTGGGTTGCAGCCCACAACAACGGTGCATCACATTTGAACTTCTGCATACACTCAAATGTCTTGAACCAGCGGTCTCAGATGTCCACGCTACCAAGAAGTTGTATCGTCTTCAAACTGTTAAGACTGGGTTGTTCTATGGACCTGTAGAATATTGTTGAAGAGGCCAATAATTGTACGAGGTACATTTTGTTACCTGTGTTTTTAACTTTGGTTCAGTAACCTTGGGTATTTTTGCTGAAACCTATCCAGAGGTAAATAAATGGGTTCATTTGCATTTTCATCTGAAAATATTCTGAATCATGTACTTGAAATTCAGGGCCACGACACGTGGCTATAAATAATTGTTACACAGAAATATGATTTAGTCATTTTTTTTGGAGCTTTAATGCTTCTAAAGTCAACTAAAACCGTCAATGTTGGTATTCTCGATAGACTTTTGGCGGGTGCTTTGATGGCTTTTTGTCTGTCTGTTCGCCCATCCATCTTTCATCTCACCGTTTACATGGAACATGAATCATGCAGGCTGCTCTGTTTCGCCCCTCAATACTAAGAGCGCGCGCGCGCGCGCGCGCACACACACACACACACACACACACACACAGTACTCACTCTTGTAGATCTATTGTCTATGCATTAGGCATTTAAAGCGTTTAGGAGCACTTGGTTGGTGTCTGATAGTTCTGAGGCAGAAGGCTGCAGAGCTTTCATCAGTTATGGGGCCCTCAGCGACCAGACGGCAGCCCTGATCCCACATGAACATCATTTCAGTATAAACACACACTCACATGTAGACAAGCACATGCACACACACACACACACACACAGCTGGTCATGTGTCTGACCTTCTGACCTCCCCTCAAGCCAACAGTAAAGGCTGAAATGATGTGTAAGCAGATCCGAGGCACACAGCAGAGGGCAGGCGATCAGGGGAAGGCTGGAGACTGTTGACTTGTGATCCCTCATCCACATGCCATTTTCCCCTCTAAAACTCTGTCCTCACACCTCCTTTCCCCCTTTCCTTATCCGCCGCCCCAACTCTCATCCATCCATGTCACTCTCTTGTTCCCAACTCCTGACTCCTTCCTTCAGTTCTCCTTCCCCTCTGATGGTTAATTCATGGAGTCTGGCTGAACACGCACCCACTCCGTTATTAATATAACATTAGGGAGACAGAGGGAGGAGAGAAAGGAATAAGAAGAAAAGGCAGGAGGGATGGGAGAGCCTGAGGAAGAGGAGAGAGGGTGAGAATAGAGGGAGTGGAGGGGAAGACAAGGAATAAGGGGGGAGTGAGAAAGAGAGATGTCAAGAGAGGTGGATAGAGGGCAAATGAAGAGGAACAGCGAAGAGAAACACAGCCAGATTTCCCCCAGCAGCTACATGAGGGAGGGAAAAATGAGTTGGAGGAGAGTGACAGATGAGGAGGGAGAGAATGTGTCAGGAAGAGGAATACTGTATGACACGTGACAACGTTTGGATGCACGCAATGTCTCCTGTCCCGCGAAGAACCAGAACGCATGAGGAGCAGAGCAGGAAGGGAGAGAGGAAGACAGAAAGAGAGACTCAGATGTGTCAGTGTTGATCATGTGACTATGACTCCTTTCTCCACACACACACACACACGCACACGCACACGCACACGCACACGCACACGCACACACACAGACACACACACGAGACAGGCCAGACCTGATTTTACATTTTATTTTCTTGTAAAATGAATACAAAAACGCAAGCTAGGAAAGATTGCGCTCGCTCCTATTCTGAAAAATCATCTGAGAAGCTTTGTGTAGTAAGAAGTACATGAAAGCACAGTGAGCTGCCTTTAAGACTTTTTAAACAAGTTCACCTTTTTGTCATCTGTATTGGGAATGCATGAGTACTATATACAACGTAGTACAGTCTTCATTTTGAATCTTTTAAAGGAAAATATTCTGTTGGATTAATAACAGGGAACACATACAGCTGCTTTCTTTGTATTACGTCCTCACCACTGTATGAAAATTGGAGGAGGGTGTCCCAACGTAACCTTAACACTGAGTGCATTAGAGTCGCTGTCGCTATTTAGCCTTCAACCCCGGACTGCCACAGTGTTTTGCACAAATGCCTTCACAGAGGGGCTGATCAGTATCAGGGGAACCTTTGTCTGAGATGATGAGACTGTTCGTTTTTCTTATTAAAAAATATGTTATTGCATCTCTGATTACTTTGACTTCACTGTTCTGTCTGTTGCACTCAAACCCTGAAACCCATTGGTTCACAAGACAAATGTTTTAAATGAGTTGGGTCTGTAAAGGCTTTTTTTTTTTTTTTTTAAAAAGAAGCTATTGTGTAGATTTGTTGACAGTAACACACATACAGCATGTCACCTGACCGATGATTCACGGGACTGGGTACAAAATAAAACAATATATTTCTAACAGCACAAACATTTATTTACAGCACATGATATCCTCACATATTTTTCAGCAGCTCAATTTTCCACCAAATTACTGTCTTTTAAGTAATTCATGAGAAGATCTCTGGGAACGGAAGCTCTGCAACAACACAAGACTTCACAAACCAAAAGGCACTTGAGCTGCAAAATATCCCACAATAATCACTATGATATACATCAACACTTATCATAAGGGGGTCGTTAAACAAAATAAGGCATTCATATGGGAATATGCATACCTCTTGTACTTTAAAAAGAAGATCTAATAACAGGCGATGTTAAGATGGGCTTAACATCTAAATTTGACATATTAGCATTCAGAAAAGAAAATCCACTTCTCCTATTCAAGATGCAGATTTATGCAGCAAGGAGTTCTGGATGTGAACATCATGGAAGCACAAATTTAAATAGGCTGACATTATCCTAATGCAGAAATATTGTTAGTCAAGAGCACTAAAAACCGTGTTGAGGTCCTTAATCTTCATGGATTTGTTGGAATTATTTCTAACAACTGGTTGGTTTATCATTATTCTATTCATAAGTTAAACCACTCACGTGTGGACTGTGAGAAGATTTGGTGTTCTGCCTGGTGCAGATGATGATGATGATGATGATGATGATGATGATGATGATGATGATGTTCCAGAGATCATCACAATTCTGCAGGGCTGAGAGATCGTAGACCAGAAAGCAAGAAGTGTCTCCCCAGGGTGGCAGAAATCGGTAGTGCAGGTGTGTTTTGTCACAGCTCACAGACTAACTGGGGCGATGCAAACTGCTTGTCTCACTTTTGTGCACACACACACATACACGCAGGAGACCACGTCTCCCGTGTGCGGGTCCGCTGGCTGTGTCCTTCAGATACACTTGGCCTCCATGTCGTAGAGCTGGAGAAGGTCCGAGATCACAGCATCGATGTCTGCTTTGGTCACGTCCTCACACAGCACCTACACACACACACATACACACACACACACACACACAAACACACACACAGATCTGAGCTGCACACCTGGCCTCAATAAACAGCGGACATCAAAGATCCACACACCATTTCAAACGACCTACATTTTATTGCCTCAAGGCTTGAAGCGGAGAACCTTAACTAATCCTGACTCTTCTCTCATTTGCATTTGGATACAGTGACTTCCAAAGAGAAGCTCCAATAAAAGAGGCCTCATTGGTAAAAATGTCTGGCAATGGGAAAATGTGAGCGCTGCCACTCTCCAACTAATGCGTACCACTCACAAGAGGAACCTCTACTATGTAGTCTGTCTGGAGGTGTTAATGTCGCTGGTGTGCAATGATGAAAAACTGTAAGGTTGTTATTGGAACGACTCAAAGAGCAGGTCACCTGTTCAGCATTAGCAGCCAACACTGTTAGCATCTTCCAGCTTCTGTAGATGGTCTCTCTGGACATTAATGAGTGTTGTTTAGTCCGTAGAGGGAATGTTTTCAAAATGAGACAGTAGCTATGTTTTTTATTGCCTCTGACAAACAGCATCCTCCATGAGTCCGGGGCCATTGAGATTAACTGTCATGACTCTATAGACAAGCAAAGACCGCAGGCAGGTTGAGGGGTCGCAATCAGGTCTAGTGTTGTGTTGTTATAATTTTACGCTCAATAAAATTGTTTATGGACTGTAGAAGTTTTTCATGTTTGTGGTGTGTGTGATGTGGGTGTGTTTGTGCATTTATACCATTAAGAATTACATTATTGTAAATATTGGGATCAAGATTTAACAGGTTTGTTTGAACAACTCGAGGTGCCGTGACAGCTTTTACAGTAAACCTCTGTCGGGAGTTTCACTCTGGAGCATCGGGATTTTGTGTCATCCTGTCGATAGAAAGATCACCGCAACTCTTTTGTAAATAAATGCTGTTTTTCACTATGTTAAGTTTTTCCTGGGCCCATGCTGCACCTCTGCAACGAGTTCTGGGAGAATCGGCCAGCTAGTTTTGGTGTAATCCTGCTAACAGAAAGACGCACAGACAAACCAACGCCGGCAAACACATGCTTCCTCCTTGGAGGGGGCAATTATTAACAAAAATGTACATGTCATGATTACCATCACTGCTTGAATAGAAATGAATCACTTACAACTGGTGGTGTTCTGGAGCTTGCAAATTATGGCAAGATGTACATTACCAATGTGTATGTTACGTTTGCATGGAGATGCATAGAAATTAGTAAGTTAGCTAATAAGATAAAACCAAGTTAAACACATTATTGACCTTAATTGCCTCATCAAATTCAAATTGTTCAAAAAAGGTTGCTTGTAACTAAAGAAATCATTCTTGTATGACTTTTCTGAGGGCGTGAAGTGATCATGTTATCTATCATATTCTCTGACCTGTCACTCTTTAAAGTCTTTAAACAGGTCGGCATTTCTGTGAGATGCTGGGCCAGACTGGACCTGGAGGCTCTCTCGGTCTGGGGAGTTGTAAAACTTAGTTTACAGACGGGCTATGAGTTGGTCCATGCATTCGCCCTGACTGTCGTCTATTCAACCGGTGTGTCTGCTATGTCGACAACCCGAGGACAAGAGCAACAAGAGCAACAAGAGCAGTCAGCAGTGTATTTGCAGCCATGTCTCTCATTGCTTATCACCTTGGGCGGTACAAGCAGGAGTAATGGGAGTATTGCCTTACTAGTATCGGTATATCATGCAACACAGGTCAGTTTACAAGTGTTGTAGTGGATGTTGAATTGTACAGAAAGGAAAGCCGAGGAGCAGGAGTCTGCTTTCAGAAAGAAAAATACAGAAAAATAGAAATTGAAAGAAAAGAACGCATTGAGTTACAGAAGCCAGTTGATTAGGGGTCAACGTGGACGTGACATCCTGACTTAAGCTCTCTACAGAAACATTCTATCACATCAGTAATAAAATATCTTCCACTGCCGTCTGTGAAAGTCATCTAATTTGCAAAAGCATGACATTTACAGCAGGCAGGCAACAAGACGAACTTAGGCAGTTACAGATGTCTGAATAAATTGGTGAACCCATCACTAGAGATGTAAAAAGGCTTGTTGAGATGATGGGAACAGCATCAGCCGTCTGTGGGTTCATCAATACGAGTGACATTTTTCCCATATTTCCATCATCACTTGAACCAGTGCTAAATAGATATTAATCTTTGCTGCCAAAACTGTCAAAGGATTTAATGCTTTGGACTTATTCAGCCCAACACAAGTGTTCTAACAAAGTTTATCAAAAGGATACAAATATTTGACGACAATATTTGACTCTACTATCTGTTGACGCCTGCAGAGTAACTGTTGGTTCTGGACTCCTTCACAGCCCATGAACAAAAGGCCGAGGCAGAAGTGACAAATTTGTAAAAATCACTGATCCCACATCTTTCTTGCCCTTCCTCACATGCACGGTAACACTCCTCATCAGACTGAAATGATAAACACTTTACAGCAAACACCCACCTGCCACCAGTCTTTCTCCCCGACAGGCAGCTCCACTCCGTAGCTGTTCAGAGCCAGGTACAGCGTCGCTATGGCGATGTGTTGGGGTGTGTGGCGGATACACATGGCACCGTGGTAACAGTCTCGAAGCAACGCCCAGGAAGTTTCAGCAACGGGGGATCGCGACCAAGCGTGACGGTTCACGAGCGACCTCACAGACAACAGATAGTGGAGTAAATACTGCAGGGAGACAGACGCAGGTATTACTTCTAATCCTGCACACTTAGCATACCAGCTTCAGTTGTTCTAATTTAGCCAGCAAATTAGTAATGTGTGAGAGATCAGCCAATCACATGTAAGTAAAGTCTATAGTTTGCACTGGACAATTTGTACCTGCATAACTTCTAATTTCAAAAACACTGAGAACTGAGGGCAGGAATGAAATAAAGAATTCAGAGAAGCTAATATGGATCAGATCAGGGTTTTCACCTGATGATTTGAAAACATGCTCAATAATACATCAGGACAACCCTGACAACATCAGACAGTAACAGAGAGAGACAAGGAGACTGGACGCTGAATAAGGGGGACATGAATATGCACGCACACACAAACACACACAGATACCTTGTGAGGGTGTTCAAACGAGACATGGAAGTTGAGCTGTCGGAGAATGAGGAGCTCACACTGCACCACACTGTCCCTCAGGTCCCAGAACTCCTTGTCACATTCTAGAGTAGCGCTGCCACTGTTAAAATACCTGGGAGGGAGGAATGTATGCATGAGGGAAATGGGTCTTGTTTCCGTTTTTCTTCTCTATACTCACTTTATATAAATGACCATTTCATTTTCATTCCGGTTTCACTTTCTATTGTGTTTAATAGGCAAATGAGCCAATCAGAAGAGATATGCTTTAAGAATAATGGGTATTTCCTTTCTATTTAATATACTGATAATTTAATCTTTTGGATTATTCCTGAAGCAAAACAAGCTTCCTTCAAGTAAAAACTCATATGGCTATAGTAGGCATTTTATACATTTAAATAATGATGATAAACATCATTTAGAGCACAACTTGTCAGTTATTAGAATGTGAAGTTGGTTGCATCAAGATAGCCTGTAGTTTCCTTTCGGCAGTATGATTACATGTGGCTGTACAGCAGTGTACTCAGTAGCTAGCATCCACCCTTGACCAAGCATGTTACCTGTGGCTCACGTTGATGATGTCACGGGTCCTGATGTGCTGCTCTTCCACTTTGCCGGCCAGGTACACACAGCTCATGGCCACCAGGTAGGGTTCATACGCACGCATGCTGACACGTTGAAAGAAGTTGTGGTACAACACACACGCTGTAGCCAACGGCACCGAGCGCATTCCCAGCTTCACTCCTGAGCAGAGGAGGAATCACTCGTTTATTACAAGGACATTTTTAAAAAGTACATCAATCATACTTCTAATATTTGCAGAAATATATCCAGACATACATGGCCCTGTTCAGACCTGGCATTAATATAGTCACAGCAATAAAAATAAAAGATCTCTCTGATGATCACTAGCTTGTGATCAGATCTCACTTCACTGCTCAATATGCAAGTAAACATCTACATTACTTTCCTTGTTCTTAACCAGCAGGGGGCAGATGTGCGCTTAGGGTGCCTAATGTACCAGAAATAAAAGCAAACCCAAAACACTGTGGTCTGGGTTGACCACATCACCCCTGAGGTTTGACAGTGTTGTGATATAACTGCTGTACTCTCAGTCAACAAATCATACAGTTCATCAACTGTGTTGGACTCATAATCCTTGCTCAGATTGATCCGTCACTTATCGTTATTGGATGATATTTGTTATAGTTTGATTGGTGGCAAATATAAAGGCCAATTAGAGAGAAACACACGGGTACATTTTCTCCTGTCGACTTCTGTCAGTCTCTTTCAAAGCCTGTCTTCCTGTACTTGTCAGGGTGAAGATGAAACAGATAGACAAATCAAGTTGCATCAAAAAAATCGCAGATATTCTGTTGTTTTCCAATGGCCATTGGCGATAAGTCTCTGCTAAATGCCAATAGTAATTGTAAATATAAATGTAAATGTGCACACTCATGCCAGATTCATGTCTGGCCTGTGGCTGTGGATGGTATTATAGTGCCACCTATTGGATCTTCTACAAACCTGCAGCTAGGTAGAGCAAAGTTCTAGCACTGTACTATTTATTCCTTGTTGCTTCCTCCTTTGCTGCAAGTTCCCAGCAACATAGAGGTCATTGTTTCATGATAGACACGCATGCTTGCATTGATACAAATAACTGATAAGGTCTGAGGCACAAGATTCCTATTGTTTGAGAACCTGGAAGCAGTTCTCTTAAACCAGTTCTGATTCCCATTCTGTACCTAGATGCATGTTAATATCAAGTCTTAACAGGGCCTTCAATCGTTTCTGTTGTGGATTTCTATACAATAGAAAGCTTCATCTCTAACTATTGTTACAGGTTTCATTCACACAAGCTTTGTATTTTTAGTATGCAAAAGTGAGACGAGGAATTCAAGACAAAGGATGATTAGTATATCTTAATTAGCTCATGTCTCAATATTATTGAGGCCCATTTCACCTCACAGAACAGGAAACAGTTTATTTAGACATGATAGAGGCTGATATTTTGGGATACGAAGTTAAGATTTAACATAGGGGAGGCAGTGCTCAGGAGGTAGAGTGGCCGTCCCGTAATAAGGTTACTTGTTCAACCCTCGGCCTCTCCAGAGACAGTGTTGAAGTGTCCTCGAGCAAGATACTGCTGATGTGTCATCTAAGTGTGAATGTGAGCCGCTTGGCAGCTCGCATAGCAACTGGGGTGCTAACAGTGTGTGAATGGGTGACTGAGGCAACATTTTAAAGCGCTTTTTATTGCCGCTAAGGTAGAAAGGTGCTATATAAATGCACCGTTTAGCTTTATAAATGAACATTTTGATTTATACGTCTAAATTATGACAACATGGGTTAAAATGTCTTGCCTTCTAGGATCAAATTGGTGTGTGTGCTTCCACACAACTTTCACTGTGGGTTACCTGTCTCCATAATGAAGCGACAGACTCGAAAGTGTGTTTTCATGTCCCGGGCAGGGTCGGACTCCGCATCCCCACCGAGGTCTCTCCTCCCGGCCAGACCCAGCGAACCCCCCTGGGTGGCAGGTAAACAAGAGGAGCGACCCTCCATGGCTCACAGGCCAGCAGCAGACGTCCTCAGGTTAACCAACGTTAGCAGTTCACTTTGTTATTTGGTTTTAGATGAGAGTTTAACTGTGACTCGTAAACTCTCCCGACCACAGCGGGAAGTTATGTTACATAGAGGCGGATATATTTCACAACCTTAAAAAATACAATTAACGTTTAT
Source organism: Macroramphosus scolopax (assembly GCA_901007825.1). Lineage (NCBI taxonomy): Eukaryota > Metazoa > Chordata > Actinopteri > Syngnathiformes > Centriscidae > Macroramphosus > Macroramphosus scolopax. The sequence continues at coordinate 71,309 of CAAKHC010003912.1, read as the reverse complement.
GTTAGGGATGTGGAAAGTTAGTTGGTTGTATTAACCAGACTCTCTTTAGAATGAGGCAAGCATAGCTCCACTGCTGTTAGCTTGCAGTTAGCTACCGGAAGAAAACAGTAGGACTTCCGGTCACAATTCCTAAATCAAGAATGTCTTCTTCTTCTGATATTTTGCAAATGACTATGAGGCGCATCATCGCTATCTTCAGAAACGGCGGTATGGACCTTGATACTATACTACTGTATATTAAATCATTCTGTGAAGCCTGGTCTTTTCCTGATATGACATTAAACCGTATACCTTACAAGCCCTTAGTTTAATTGTAGCTTCTGCTTTTCTTCAGGTTTGATGTTATTTTATTACAGTCTGCCTTCCAGGATCACGTTCCTGCTTGTGGCAGGGACAATAAATAAAGACACGCTACCGTTTCCTCTACATCACAACGGAAAATATTCAAGAAAGTGTACAAAACTCAACATATAAATCTGTGCGTAATAATATAAGCACACTGCAGATGATGTTTAAGCCGCCAGCCCGAAGAAGTCCGTCATGTGTCAAATTAATTCCCTTTTAAAAACTTCCGGTAATCTTCCAAAGTACGTTTTCCGTATCAGCCTATTTGCGGACACTAGGAGGATGAAAAGTGGAGCAACAACATGCGAGTAAAGCAATCGAGTGTTTCTAAATGATTCATTAATATGATTTATTTTTATAGATTGTTCCATTAAACTGCTCTATCGGAATACGGCAAGTAGCCCCTGTGATTGTGTTGCTATGCAACGAGTCAACACAAGTGGAGGTGGCTGTAGACGGTCGCAGAAATGTCGTCCCATTATTCAGCCAACCAGGTGAGAATATCTGCATTCTAACTTACTGATAAAAACCCCCTCATTGAACATTTGGATTCAATGACTTTCTTAACATTCTTGCATAACGCAGCTTCCACGTTGCATCCTCAGTATGACGGGGCCTTCAAGTCGCAGAGACTGCAGAACTGGTGTCAGCCCAAGCCCGTCACCGAGGTAGTTAACGTTCTGTCAGCACTTCTGTCCGGTCCTGTTAAACGTCACTAGATAAACATTTCCAGTTGCAAAGATTTGCATTGTCATCTGAAAACGTGATGAGCGACATCAGTTTACCTCATCGTGTGTGTGTGTGTGTGTGTGTGTGCGTGTGCGTGCGTGCGTGCGTGCGTGCGTGCGTGCAGCGACCCAGTGGACAACAGGGTCACACCACCTTAATTGCAGATGATAGAGGTCATTTGCTCCCCAAAGTGGTTAAGGTGAGAGCCTATTGGAACCTTTTATTCATGCTCTTTTCATTAGAAAATGAATGAATTCTGCCAGTGGGATTCTCTGACTCCATCATCTGTGTGTGTGTTTGCGTGTATCATCCTACAGAGGGGAAGTGCATGGCCTGACTTTAAGGGGACCTGGGATCTACCTGGTCGCATCCCAGCTCACCACATCAACCCTACGGGCCGCTCTGTGGAGGGTCTCAAAAGACTGAAGACCTGGGGCTTTGACCCACTGCCTCACACAGGCAGCCAACCCCCGGATGGGCTGCAGGATGTCAGTCAGGTAAGACTCAACTGTTTGTAAACAGCTGCCAATACAAACACGAGTATGGAACAGAATGGCATAAGTATAATGTTTAGGCAGACCTAGTTTTTCTTCTCAGTGTTTACTTCCCTTATTATCTGTAGTCGTAGAGAGATGATCAAACATTAGGCGGAAAACAGGAAGAGACAGTTATGACCTTTTAGGATGAATCTTCAATACATGGAACCTTGGCAGAAATCATGAACCTGGTTTAAGAAAAGATTCAAATAAGTAATATTAGCCTCTGGAGAAAAATACTACTGAAGAATATTATTGATACCTAATAATACCTTTATTACAATAGTTCATTGTTCTGCGTACTTGATTAAATTTACTTGTTCTACAATGACGTTTGTTTGTGGAAGTTGACACATCATTTCCAAATGTTTCAAAACCACATTTTAGGACCAGTGAGGATGAGACACCACACACCCCACATGGTTAATTGAGGAGGCGACGCCCTAAAAAGGCCTTTCCATTGTATTTTGGGATTTCCCTAAAAAAAATGCCTTGTTGTGTTTAGGTCATCAAACCTGGATGGAGGCATGCCTCAGGAGGAGCACATATCCTGAGGTTGTCCAGTACTTGACCTTGGACACATGAGCACTTGTAGTAGAACACAACCTTGGCAAAAATAAGACGAGAAGAACTTTAATGTAGTCTGGTGGCTGCACAGAGCAACAAGCACTTTAAAACAGCCCAGGGCTCTTTGTATCCACAAGATGACATTAAGCAGGAAAATATTACATTGTGAACTTTTGAATGTTTAATGTGATAACTGGTTCTGCTGTTCTTGCTCTTGTTTGCTTAAGCTGGGCGCTACATGTCTTTTAGTTGTTGTTATTTTTAAAGTGCTGCACTGAGGGAAATTCCCATCAACTGTTAACATAACAATAAGGTACTGACTCTTGAATCAGGACTATATGCACTTCTCCTGTTGCTTCAAGGCTTTGAGAAGCAGAGTGGACACGGAAAAAAAAATTGAAAGAATTTCTGTATTTACAAGTAACCCGAGCTACTGTAGACCAGGGTTGTGCCCCTGTGGAGCTCCAGTGGAAATTTTCTGAGCGCTCCATGTTGCCCCAGGAAGATGGTAACAATAAGAGCATTCTGATCCCCTATCAGTCCCTTTGAATAGAATAGTAATAAGAATCTGTTTAGCAGGCAGCGCTTTTGCCTACTACTCAAGTTACTGTATTAGGCTGGTTATATAATCAGCCTCTGGAAAGCTGCAGCTCCATAAACAAACCTGAAGACTTTTGCATTTACCAACACTGGGTCAGAGAATTCTGTTCAAATGTACTGATGTGCCCAATGTTTCAATCAGGAGCAAACGGGGGAAAAACACGTCATATCAGGTACATTAGGTCACCTTCTTTAGGTTAAAGAAAGTCTATGTAACTTTTCAAAGTAACACATGGTCCTACAAATGGTAAATAAAATGCTTCTCAATGCAGTACATTCAGGCACTTTGATGTCAGTCTTTCTTGGACTGGCTGCGTCTGACCAGTGGCTAGCAAATATTCAAAAGATATTTTGGCGTAACTGAAATTTAAGAGTCAGTTCACGGACTTATCGATGGTCACGCTACATTATAATTTGTATTGTTTATTTTTTGTTTGATTTCCACATGAAAATCAATAGTCAACAGACTGCAGCAATGAGCTACTGGTCTGGAAGACACAGCAAAGCCTGTGAGCGTTGAACTGAGGAAGGGTGTTACTGGTTTGGATTCTTAAGGGGAGAAATATGTTATCTGCTCTTTTAAAAGTCACTTGTTAGGGAATCTGTGCCCAGGTCTGCTTGGATCACCTGAGGGCTCTCGCTCCTTTCAGACAAATGCAGGTGAACTACAGGGTGGAGCTGCCACATCCCCTTTGCCCCCGTCCACAGCCGGAGCCGAACTAGCAGCTCCCAAACGCCCCGTTACTGCAGGCCAGAGAACTGCCAGCCTGAGCCAGGACTCGAAGGCGGCCCTGGTTCCACCCGTGGCTCAGCTTGCAGAGGACAATCAAGCTACTGAGGATACTGGGAAAGACAGGCTGCACAGCCAATGCCCGGCAACCCAAGAGAGGCAAGCCTGGAGTCCTGTGACTGCAGAGGGAACCAGCATCAGGCCCAGTACAAGCAAGGCCAGCCCAGTAAGTCATGTGGCAGGGGCTAGCTAAGCAGCAATGTTATCCTCCAAGCAGAGATCCAAACAGCAAGACCAATGACCTTCATTCAATTCTCTTACAGTTGGATTAATAAATAAATTAACATTTACTTTAGCGCTTTTTTGTGTTTTCCTCATTATGATCACAGACTAGAAGAGTTTTTCAGTCCTTTGGCACCTCCGGCCTTATCTCACCCCTCTCCTGCCTTCTCACTCTGTTGGTGCCATTAGTCAGCTGTCCCTCCATAGTGCCTTATTGTTCTGAGAGTTCCAGCATCGTTAAACATTTGTAAAACAATGAGCATTGTTCTCTCCTCTGACTAAGTTGTTGTGCATATTTGTCATCAGTGGTTTGATTTGGTACCCTCAATTTTAGTAAGTGAAGAAAATCGAAATCTCCATGCTGGTTGGCAGAAATAAATAACACAATAATTAAAACGAGGTAATAATAATAATATTGAAAATAAGAGGTCTCTTCTGCTTCTCCAGGATTACACCCTATATAAATAATCAAATGTACTCAAGAATTGTGGGCTGGTCTTTCAAAGAGCAGACATCCTCCCATTTCACATGTTGTAAATTTATTTGTACAAGCAGGGGGAAAAAACAGTGCACAGTAAGGCTTTGGGTGTTTTCATTTCTGTGTGTGTGAGTGTGCATTGTGTATTACAATCTAAAGCCATCTTCAGATTTAGAAATAAACAGAACTATACCCTGAACAGAGAATAGCAAATGACTTGTTATTCAACTGTATAAAAAACACATGGATATCAGTGAGTCACCCCAACAGACAGTACAGCAATATCACAGGGGCAGGCCTAAAGGTTAGAGAAGCGAGCTTGTGACCGGAAGGTCGTCGGTTCAACCACCGTCGGCAGGATAAATCTGAATGGGAAAAAGCACTCGCCCCTCCACCACCAGTGTTGTGCCCTTTGGTATTTTTCAACCTGGGCAGAATGTTGTCGTGTCATTCGGAGGTCAGTCTAACAACAGCTAGCTGATGGTTTGGGCATTTTCACCAATAAAAGTGCTTTTAAATGCCACAAACATGTTTTATTGTTATCAACAGTGTCTGACAACATCAATGAAAGACGTCCTGCAGAGACGGACCTCTGTTGTTTTCCCTGGGAGCATATTTTGGGGGTTTTCTGTGAGGTACCTTTAGCTCCCGCTAAAATCATTAGCCTACCTCCACTGTGTCTGCAGCAGGTCTCTCCGCTCATGGAACAGCTGCTGTCTTTGGTTAAAAGTGCTTTGGTGTCTGATGTCTTCTCCTATTTGACTGGCAGAAGTCATCTCGGTCCAAATGGTCGCTGCTAAGACGATGATCTGCTCAGTGCAGTGTACGTACAGGAGTAAATTATGACATCACAACATGAGGGAATTCCGCTTAGGGCGAGAAATACCGATGTTTTCCTTTAACCCCCAACTGCTCCAGTGGAGCTGCTCAGTGGCCAGCAGATCAGAGAGTTGTCATACGGGGAAGCTTCCGGGTGTGAATGTGATCAGGGCACTCCTGAAAAAGAGAGACTTGCTCTTAGAGACTTTCCCCTGAATTGGTAAAAAAAAAAAAAAAAACACATCTAGTGAGAGAGTGCTTGTAATCATCGTGATTGTGATTAAATGCATGAAACGTTAAAATGTCATCAAATCTCTTCATTATGTTGGAGAAAGCAGCTGCTCGGAGCAACACTTCGTACACATACAATGGCTTTACACAGGTTCAAAAATCACATGTTTCATCTGCACACAGGGTCCAGGAGATCAAACTGATATAAATGATATATCTGGCAGGAAAACCAATTCACGCCTCTGCATGGTGTGAAGGTGTAGTGGCCTTCATTGTGATCCTTATTTTCTTAATGATCACCCAATCCTTCTGTTCTGCTGTGACTTGTATCCTCAGACAGGAAGACGCAGAGTCATATATCTTGTCTAACGCTTGCTTCTCGAACTTCCCACTCTCCATTAACCCAATCGACAGGAAGTCCTTGCAGCTCTTCTCCTTTTTTTCGGTGGTGAACACATTGTGCCCTACTTGCACCATAGCAGATTCCAGGAAGTCTTTGCCTCCTGAACCTGTTTCAACAAATATGCCGGTTATCACTGTGGGGTCTGTGAACACCACAGTCAGATAATTTCCTTTCCCCGGTGATCGGCCCCAGAACAAGCCCTCCCCTGCATCCCAGGCCAGTCTGGGGAAGTGTTTCTGGTAAGTGGATATATCAGAGTAAACCTCAGCAGGAGGATTTAAGTACACACCCTCCTCAAAATCCTTATCTTTTAGCTTGTTGTGTATCCCTTTAAATGAGGAGAAAGTCCCCATGTGCTGGAACAGTGACGGTTTGAATATGATTGGCTCCTTCTGAGTCAGCAGCTCTCTGAAGTGAGACATCAACCAGTCACAGGGCATTTCTTGGTAAAAGAGGAATAGGAACCGTGCCAAGAGAGGTAGCTGAGCCGATTTGTATAGCTTCCCAATATAGCCCAGGGCAGAGAACTCTAGCATCGCCCAGGTTGTCTTCTTCGCCTCTTGCTCCTCAACGCGTCTCTTGATGGTGGTGAGGAAGTTCTGTGCAGAGGTGACGTCGTCCTCCAGCTGGAGGTAGTACCGGCCAAGACCAGCGCTGTAGTGCATCAGGAAAGAGTAATCCAGGTTCTGCTTGGAGCGGAAAGATACTCGTTCTGGCGCATCATTGTAGTTCCTCTTTAGACCTAGGGGAGGGAGAGAAAGAGAGAGAGAGAGACACTTCCATCTCATTAAAACTGGAGAACTGGTTGTGATTGTTATCTGTACAGTGGAAGGATTACATGTGAATTGCACCTGTAATAGGCGGGTACCATTCCTCAGGAACATGTATGACAAACAGTAGGCCTGACTCCAGCTCAGATGCGAATGAAGTTTTGATCTCCGTCACTGTAGTCACTCTCCACCTGGCATCAAAATCTGCTAGCAGCACTACCACCACCATGGCGGAGCGCTCTTCAAGAGACGATTGGGAGAAGAGGGACTGCAAGGTGGGGATCAGATAGCTGCCCTTTGCCCTCCTGACCGATGATAACCCAACACATAAATACACTGAAAGACAGAATGTCAGAGAGATTCAAATATAATAAAGATCACAATCATCAGTCTACATCGCCATTGCAGCCTTTGCACCTAGAAATGCAATCAAAGTGTTGACCTCTGTGAACACCATAAAAGGCCATGAGATATTTCCTGAGAAACCAATGACTGAAAAAAAGTCTGTTTAATCTACATAATAAATGACAGTCACTTCCAGATGCTGCTCTGCAATGTTAAAATTCAGATTTTATAATCATCTGACAAAATCACAACACACACAGGAACAGCTGTGCTTTGAATTTACATGTAAAATGATCACTCAGAGAGAAAGTTAGAGGCAACTGGGTCTTAAAAATGTCCCCGGGATGATTCCAGGAAGTGGTAGATTTAGAAGACAGGGCATTTGAATTTGTTTGGTATTTCAACACTCAGCTATGAGGGCCATCTTCATATTACAAATGTGTGTGACACTTACTCTGTTGAGTAGATGGTGTTCCAGCGAGCAGCTGATAGGACACATTTAGCGGCAGGTAATCTCCTTGTTCGACCCAGGGCTCTTTATTCACCAGCCTGTCTACTTGCCAAGTTAACTGCTTTAGATATGGCTCATGTGACTTTGTCAGGCCCTGCAAAAAAAAAAACAAACAACCCACACAAACAGGTTTTCCAACTGAATTATGTTAAGCCAAAACTGTGTCTTCAGCCAGGTATGACACTGATTCGGTCACACTGGAGAGCATAGAACTAACTGAAGTGGGGTATTTTGCATTTTGTAACGCAAGAGCAGTTCACATATTTGTTAGAATTAGATGTGTATACATGTCATTAGTTTTCCTGTAAGTAGTGAAAATGTAAGTGTTTACATCTTTGTGTACTGAAATGTGACCATTTCTGCTCATCTCGTGTGTCGCCGTAGGTGTGTACTCACAGGGATGAGGACTTCTGAGTGACTGATGAAGTACAACCCCAAAGCAAGAAGCAGCAGTACCAAAACCACATTCTTCTTTGAATGACGTCGCATTTCCTATCACACACACACACAGGATACAACATTCATTAGCTGGTGTGTAACTCAGTCAGAGCAACAGTGAATAATTCAGCTAATAGTCAATGAATGTTTCAGAGGGCTCAGACGCTGATACAGGTTAGAGTGACTTGTGTTGAGGGGCCCAAATCACCAATCAGCAGTCTGTGCTGCTTACGGTCAAATGTATACATGTACACGCCCACGGTTACAGTATGTAAACGCCGCATTCCTGTCTGTGTCTGCTGTGCATTGTCAAACATTAATCAGAACCATGCATCATTATAACTGGACTTCTCTCGTCGTATCGCTGTTGTCTCACCCCGATGACACGTCAGATCAAGCTGCAATTAAAACTGCAGACAATTAACCTCAGCAACTGTAGCGGCTTTCATATCACATTTTACTCTAAAACAAAAAACACAGTACATAATTTAATAATATTCCTAAACAGAAAGTTACTGTTTGCATGAGGATAATGTAAGAGTGCATGGGTTTCAGATACAGTGCAGACTCAGGAAGTATCTCTGACCATGTGTCTACGTAATGTTCTTTCTTGTTGTCTAGTTAAATAGACTTGAAGCTGTTGCCAAAACAACAATAAACTGACAAGTAGAACATTTACAGTCGATGAGACTGGGGAAGTACAGTATAAACAATAGAAAATGAATTGAATGTAGGGTCACCCTTAGAATTATATTTAGCTGAGACTGGGCAACTCCTCTCGGCTCTGTTTACACTCACTGACAAGACAGTGTTTCATATATAGTCCAGGAATTTTGTTGATATGAGCCCCTGATAGTTTCCTATCCTGTCCCTCCATGTGCACGAGGCCAAAACCTGTTACATGCTTGCACTTGCTGTTGGTGTGTCATGTTTTGGTGCCATGTCACTGCCCCACGTTGGTTATAGGGTTGGATATTAAGGCATAAATCTTCAATTACTATATAAAAGTGATTATGCCACTGTAAAGATATATATCACAATAACATTATTATTCTGTAAATACAAATACGAAATTATTTCAAATAACCGAACTGCACTTCATCGGATGTGATTGTTTCCCTCTTTTATTTGGAACTTCCATACAAACAACTGGTAACGCAATAGACCAAATATACTCTTGCATTTGCAAGAGTGTTGGAAATATTCCAATTTTTTCTATAATTGCCCCTGTGGTATTTCCTGAGAAACTAAGCACTGCCAAAACACGCTGCTTGACACTACTTTCTTAAACAGCAGTCACTTCCCAGACGCTGCTCTGCACTGCGTAAAAGTCTGATTTTATAACCACAATGTCTTCTGATGAAATCACAACACACACCAAAAGTCCTGCTGTGATTTGGGCAATTTACAGTTAAACCTATCAGAGATGGAAGCAACAGAATATCTTTCAAAATTCAACTCATCCTTTTACCTAAATACTTGTGAAATTGCAAACTAAGTGGGGCAATTTCATTCAGAGACTTGACAAGTACATGTACAGTCAACTATTGTTAGGAAACATTGTGAATAAAGGTTTTAATGCACAAATGATAAACAGATCCAACTTTCAAAGGCATGTAAGTAGTAAACACACAAGGACTAGTAAACACACAAGGACTAGTAAACACACAAGGACTAGTAAACACACAAGGACTAATAAACACACAAGGACTAATAAACACACAAGGACTTAGTAAACACACAAGGACTAATAAACACACAAGGACTTAGTAAACACACAAGGACTTAGTAAACACACAAGGACTTAGTAAACACACAAGGACTCTCTGTCTTCACTTCAACACTGTGTTGTGCTGTAAATGTGCAATAACTTACGTACCATAACTTATGTGCAATAACAATGTGCAATTCTGATCCAATCTTCCAAACAAAGCGTACTTACTTACTTATTCATTTTACTTATTACTTGTAATTTTTTTTGGTAAATGCTCTTTAATGTGTGCACTGTCTCTTTGCTGCTGTAAAAATGTAAATTTCTCACATGTGAGACGAATAAAGGCTTTCTGATTCTGATTTGAGTGGATAAGAATTGACAAACAAAATCAACATCTATTAAATGACCCAACTGTATTTATCCTCTTAGATTTTAGTGCTGCTGCTTTTATTTGACACCATTGACCATCACAGACACTGGAACATTTAATTGGCATTAAAGAAAGCGCACTGAGCTTGTCTATGTCCTATTTCTATCAATGATTTCAGTTAGAAAAATATTAACCACGAAAGCTCAATGCATGCATAACTTGCAAAGTTCCACAAGATTCTGTTCGTGTTCTGTTCTAAATTAGGCTTCTTTTAGGCAAAATCATTATGAAACTGTCAGACTTTCATTATTCTGCAAATGCTACCCAATTATACTGTATCTATCAATGAAGTCAGAAGAAATCAATCTGTTCAAACTGCAATGCCTTGGGCACATTAAGACCTGGATTCTGTCTGCTATTAAGCTCAGACATAACTTAAGTGATTGTACTTGGCGCAAAGCACCTCAGAAACACATTATCTAATGATGTGGATAGTCTATACGGCTGTATCTTGGACTTGAGCACCACTGAAAGCAATTTCTTAGTTATTTTTGGTAAGGATATAACCTTAGCTCCCCCCTTAAAATACATTTTCACAACTCTTTCGACTGGAACTGTTGACAACAACTGGGGGAGTTATAGGTAAATACATTTTCAGCCACTAATTCATAGAAATGTAATGTTTAACAGCACCACAAATTATAGCCTGCAAAATGACATTTCATTTCAGTGATGTTCATATTGACTCTTCGTTGTGAGACGGAAGTTATACGATTTATGATAGGACTTTGGCCAGTCTGTTTACGATCTAAACCATAATCTAATCTTATCTCTGTGTGGACAGGCATATGACTGATGATAGAACTGCAGTCGTGCTCTTAGCGGTTTGTTTTAGAGGAACCGTGTAGAGACGTTCACATACGTAGTATGTAAGTATAGTTATCAGTTGCTGCAGCGGTGGACGAACAAGTGGCGTTCGCCTACTCAAAGTTATTATCGCGTCTCTACTACAGTTGAGACTGTTGTGGTAAAATAGAAACAAAAGTGAAAGTTATTTAGCATTTAGGCTTTTCTTTGGGTCCAACCCTGAATATAGCCAGCGTATGTCCAATTTCACACTTCCAACTAACAAGATGCAAGTGAACGCAGCATTTCTAGCGTCTATACTGGTGAGAGCAATAAACAGTCTGTGAAAAAGTAGAGAAAGTCGAAGTGAAGTTATAAAAAAGGAATCGATAGCAAGATAAATGACCTTGTTCTCCCTGCCACTGGGGCAACTAATAATAGTATGTCCAGGAGAACTAACTTGGAAAGATACGGTAACACTAGAAAAATCACGTTAGCTTAAAGAATTAAAAGAGGTCCACTCACCTCTCAGCCCGTTCACTGCGGGATAACGTTACACGTCTTGGTACTGAATTTAACAGGCGCGGAGACCTGGAAGGAACCATCAGCGGAGAGGCAAATATGAGTACCGTTCACGGCATTATACCATATATAACCGAGTGACCACATCCTCCTCGGTTGTAAGCCGACTTGCTCTGCCAGCAAGCTGCGTGCGCAATGTGCGCAGGCGCGAGGCAGGTGGCTTCTGCTAAAGGAGAGCCAGGTGTGTCGTCACTGTAGCGCGGCACCACCTGACCGAGACTTCAGACACCGTGTGAGCCGACACCTGCTGACTCATTGACACACGCAAACTCGATTTTTCAACAGCTTTATTTATTTTAAAACAAGTTAACATGTTCGAGTTGTCATATTCCAGAAATTAGCTATTATTATGATAGCCTCCAATGTTCACAGATTGATCAAGTTTGCAACCCTTCAAGGGAGTGTCATTATAAAGATGGAAGTGCAATAATGTGTGATGCATATTTAAGCTCTCTCTGAAGACAGTGTGTGCAGTACAGTGGTGAGGATGGAGAGAAACCCTCTCAGAGCTTTGTTATCTCTTGGTTGCTGTTTTAAAGTTATTTTTACTTCCCTATCTTCTCTTTCTTCTCTCTGCAACGCGCTTCGGCCCAGCCCAGTGAATGGGGCTTCTTCTTCCTGTTCCACCTGCTCCTCTTCTCTGCCCTCAGTCACCACTTTATGGGCATCATTCCCATTTCCTTTTCCTTTTACGTTCTGATTGGCCTCGCCAGTATAAAGCAGCTCCCCGAGTATCAGTGTGTTGCTGGGTGTGCTGGCAGTGTGTGTGTTCTCTGTGTTTGCGTACAGGTACACCCTCCAGGGGAGTGTTTGTGGCGGAGTGAAAGCTAATGTTTGGATATTGAGCAGCTGCATTGCAGCCTGAAGGCTTTGTGGGGAACTGTGAGGTATAGCAGGGCAATGGACATGTTCTGTCACACACACATAATCCTCTTCCTCTTCTACATCTTCAGGATCTATGGCAAAAAAAAAAAGAGCAAAGTCAAAGAACAAATCTTTAGACATCATATTAAAAAGATAATACCCTTTAAGGCACTACCATTCCTAGATCTTCCTCAATAAAAACTAAAATTGGAAGGGAATTATTAACCTTTAGCTTCCTAGTTACAAGCTAAAATGTTGAATTATATCTCTCAAGGATGGAAGATCTTTTAAAAAATTGCTGCATCCTGAGGTTGATCAGCCTCACTTCTAAAATCAAGTCAGCTGTAGATTGGACAAAGGCACACCTCACAAGTCAGTCACAAACAAACCAAAGGTAAAACATACACGTCTTGGCAAAGGAAAAAATAAGTATATACTCCCAAAACTGAACATTTTAAATAGATATGTACAATACAACTATTTTCTTACAACATACATGGAATGGAAATATCAACAAACCCCACTCCTGTAGAAAAGTTTTGCATAATTTACATAGAATGACATGTTGAAAATTAGGTGAGAAACAGTGGCATTGGACTGAAACTAGACACAGGAAGATCAGTTTTAATACTTGGAGCAATGTCGGATAGAAAGTAACAACAAGATACTTTCAAACCTCGCAGAACACGGTGAATAGAGGCCGCAGGAGAAAATGTGGACGGCAATGTGATAAGCACACACACATTTCTGGTTCTCTTCATGAAGTGCATCTAGAAATGAGGAATACATTAGAACCAATTGTATCTCATTGACTAGATGAGACACATTTAACCCAAATTTCTTAAAATATGTTCACTCAGCAAGTTGTCGCACAAAACTGCGTCATCTCTGCTAAGCCATGAAACAGAGGGAGGAGTCCCTTTCATTAAAGGTTGACAGATGGGGGGATTACAGAGTAACTAAACAACAGGCCAGCACACTTGACCCTCAACCCATCTGGCTGATACTTAACACACCTTTATAGATTTTAGTTTGGTTTTACAGTTTCCACAGAAGACCCATCTTCTCCTGCGTGTGATAATTCCTATGCCAGGGAGAGATGCTAAGCTAACTTCCCATTTCATTACCTTGCTCAGCATGCAAACCCTGTCGCCGTAGCCACAGGCGCTCAAACTCCTCTGGGCTGAGAGCCCGGGACATACTCAGGGGGACAACCGCACTGGAAACCAGGACATCAGCAGATGATTCTGCGCACTGACTTGCACCGGCTGAGTCTGGAAGAGACGTGAAAGGACAAACAAAACGGGAGAGAGGGAGGGAGTAATGAGAAGAAGGGGGAAGAAGATGAGGTTGAGTGAGAGAGATAGCGAGCTGGGATGAGTTCCAGAAAAGATAAGTGATTAAAAGTGGCACTGCATTCCCAGAAATGGAACCTAACCTGGAGGAACCAAAATTCAGTTTGCATCCTAGATCGATGCATAGCCATTTTAAGTTGGCATAAGATTTTAAAATTTATTAGATTTTACTCTTTGGCAATTGAGCAATGACACACCTTTTTTGGGAATTCAGTTATAAAGATGCTCAAAGCCTGATATTATCTTTGGCAACAAAAAAAGCTTCAAGTGTTCGGGGGTACTGTACGTCTCCTGGCACATCCTCAAAAGCCCAGTCAGACTGGATGGAGCGTCGGAGAACTGCCAACTTGTGGTTCTCTCCACATTTGATCACACTCAAGGACATTCAGAGACGAAATAATTTGAGCTGCGTGCTTCTGGTTGTCATGTTGAAAGATGGATCAAATTTATCTTCTGTTCTTCTGAAAGTGTCACGAAGATATAGGACAGTGGTTCTAAAACTTCTTCACATGTAGAACCCCTAAAGTGACACGAACTGGACCCAGGACCACCGTCCAAAAATACCATTTGTGTATCAAACGCAAGACCTAAGTAGTCATACATTTCATCACTTCTAATTATTTATGGAATTATAGTGAAAATATTCATTATTTTATTTATTTATTCATTTATTAAAATTCATTTCTGGGGCCCCCTGGAACCCGGACAAGGACCCCTGGTGGTCCCCTGACCCCGCTTTGAGAACTGCCGACCTTTGGCTGTCAAAATTCAACAGCATGTCGAATTGATAACAGTCCGAGTGCTTTCAGTCGGGCTCCCCTGATTTCTATAGACACTGGAATATGAAGTCTCAGGCAGGCGGGTCTTTTGATGCACGCGTGGTTGAGCTTCATCTGCTCCAGGATGAGGACCAGAGGGGCTTTTCTCTTCCATTTCTCACAGTGTATACAAACTCTGCTTTGTTTTCAGTTGCAGTAAATGAAGGAGGGCGACTCTGAGACAGGCTGGTGAAGGCACAGCTGTGAGTCCAGAGAGCAGAGGAACCAAAGCTTCTCATGGCCTTTGAAGCTGCCAATTATCAATGAAATAATTATGAATGTTGCAGGGCAGTCTTTGGTATGCAGAGTGAATTCTGTTGTGCACCATTATTCCTCCTCCTGTGTGTTGCACCTGTTTCCCCAGCTATTGCAGAACAAGTGACACCGAATCACACCCCTTCACTCTCAGACGTTAAGACAAAAATCCCCGACATTGCAGACGGAAGTGATGTGAACATTGTCTATGTTGCAGGTGTTTTATTATTAATGTAAAGAAGGAATTCACTTTTTGACCTGAGAAACCTATATGGCCTCATGTTCTCTGTAGACAAACAACTTGAAAGTGGCCTTTTCATCAGATCCTGTGAGTCATGGATGATGCCTGCTGTACCTGGTCTGAAAATGTCAAATAGAGTATATCGTGACCTCACTTGGGTCAGAGTTAATAGTTGTGGCATTAATCCACCATTCTGAAAGAACCACAGGAGCTTGTGATTCTAAGCCCGCAGAAGAATTTGAGAAAATAAATCAATATATCAGACTGATTATTCTCTTCATTCTGAAAGACGTACCACCTTCACTGAAGTGGTAACCGATGACTGTGTTACACTGCAGAACGATTTCGACGCACACACTCACCTGCCTGAACCGTCTCAACTTGGCTGGTGTTCAGGGTCTCTGAGAGGTCGGTGTTGGGGTCAGGGGTCACATGTTTCGGGCTTCCCTTGCTGGCAGATTCTGTCTCTACGGTGCTCTTCCAGAGAGGCTCCAGAGTGTTAAAGCTGTGTCCCCATTGGCTGATGGGCTCCACGGGGCGGCCAATAAGAACACCCAGGGAAGGGTCTGACCTCCGACCCTGGAGGACCTTGCGTGTCTTCTCTATCCCACATTGTAACAGGCGGTAGTAGAGAAGGGCCTGGTCACGCACGCACATGTCTGTCTCCTCATCTGGAAAATATAAGAACGTGAGAAAGGGCGTCTCCTCGTCTCTCTTGTACTGACAAACACACAACATACCTATGCAGTAGTGCAGCAGTCTTCCAAGCATGTCTTGAGTCTCAGCAGGTCGATACAAAAATAGCCTCATGGTTGCCGTCAGCAGCTCCATCTTGACTCCTGGAGAGGCCTCGCTCCTCATTCTATCGATAAATACCTCCAACGTATAGGGTGCGCTGGCGACTCGATCCCCGTACACTCCCAGCAACCACAGCAAGGCCTGCCTGCCCTAGCGGAGCGTGAGGAGAACAAGACCTAAACATTTGAATTTATTGACTACTAGTACCTCTGGTTGGATGATACATGGTGCTGACAAACGGTCAAACACGGTTCCACTGATCAACATCCTTTGTGAGTTAAGAGATGCATTATCCTTTCTGTGTGTAGACACATTGCTGCACCTACATAGTGTCTCAACTTTGCATCATGGAGTCATGAACGTACGTGGCTGGTGTAATCCCATTACAAGATGGTATAAAACATATTTCGAGAAAATAAAACAAAACAAAAATGCAGCTCCGACCCAGATCTACTGGATTGATTCCACTGTTCAGACTCAGTTTGTTCACTGGAGGCTTCAAGTTTCCACATCAATCTCGCGTTGGCTGAATATTGAACTTGGACTGGCCTCCCATCTGTCAGTGATGTCACAGATCACGCTCAGAGACTCTTTAAAATCAGATTTTCTGATGAGCTCCCAGACAACGTACGCCTCCACCAACGAAGGGGAGAACAGCGTTAGAAGAAAATATGTCTTCCTTGAATTAAGCATTTGAATATGTCTCGTGCCTCTGCTGACTGAGGCCGGAAAACAATGGGAAGCAAACAGAAGCAAAACAAATCTAATTTATTCTAATCAGATTAAGGACACTGAGCATTGCAGATGCCAGATGGATCACAGTAGACTGTACCAGTGACAGGTGAGTGTGGAACACATGTTCAATCGTCCTATGCAAAGGTCTGCATGAGAAAGGTAGGTAGGTAGATACTTGATTCATCCCGAGGGAAATTCAAGGTAAACGCAGTTAAACCAAATGCTTGACTTTTACGGCTGCTTTATACCTTTAAGATGTGAAGGAAATTGACATATTATTCTTTTAGCTATGCTTTGAGAAGTGGAAAAGTGCTGACTGGCCTCTCCCCCGCTCTCACATGTTTCTCTGACCTTTTTTGGGTCAAAGAAACCCAGTTTCAGTCAGTTTGGGTGATACCTCTCCTACACAAGAAAGTATGACTCCTCCAGCTCATTATTAATATCTATCCTGCATTCTGATCTCAGTATCTGTCTCTCATAAACCGCTTTGTATTCTGGGTTGTTCTGGTCCTTTTTATAGAAAGCTATTGAAGAATAGCAAACTTATTATTTGAAGTCTGTTTTCAGACTTCCATCACAACGTCACTCATGTTCAGTTAATGTACCTTACATGCACCTACATACATCTACATGTTCAATATCTGATTAGTACATAACATATAACTACGGTATATATCAAACCACCAAACAAGCTGTAATCCGATTTAAATGAATTTTCTCGCAACCACCTGCAACAGGATCTGCTTCTTAGAACCCATGAAAAATATATTTCAAATCGTAGGTGTTCACCAATTATCTTAAACATTCCTGACTGAATGAACAAAAGTCACAGGAGATGTTGAACATCCCCTATCCCAGTTAAAGTGCACTGCACTTGAAGCCTGCAATGTTGTTGGAATATCTCAAGTTACGCTCTGACAATGCCCTCAAATATCCTCACAGTGGAATGAACAACATCCGTGGCATGCACTCTCCTTCCAGCTGACGTCACGTCCTGTAGATGCAACATTCATAAAGTGCTTAACATCTACGACTGTTAGTCTCTATTTTACAGGAAGAAGTAAAGTAAACTGTACTTGAAGGATGTGACTACCGAAACTGCTGTTGAGTGATCCATCAGAGGGAAAACATCTCACTCTGTTGGAGATGATGGAACTACGGAAACACTTGCAAACCAACAGCGGTGTTACATCACCGAGCCTCGTAGCTCACAGCGATGTTGTGTGAAGAGACAGACAAACACATAATTGCAGGGAAACCCGAACCTCACAACGACCTCTCAACTTTGGTCCGTCATCAAATTACTCACAAGTGGGACATGAATTAGTAAAAGCTGATATGACTTCCTTCTCTCAACGTTTGTTATTTTAACCGTCAGAGTCTCAGTCACTCGTTCCAGTGGGACTAATGTTTTTTCAGTCAGGAACTCTCGCTAGGGAGCTAAATGCTGCACTGCACGCTGACTTAAAGGAGACCAGATGCAGGCAGATTGAAGTTGATGAAACTGTTTGATTGATTGGCTTTATTTAATCTGATACCGAGCAATGAAAATACGCCTGAATCGGGCGCACACAGATGAGCTCAGGACATCTCTATGAGAAGCTAAATGTCGTTATCTCTGCCTGGATTGATCTGGATTTTAGTTTTCAATCTCTGTTTTGGACTGTTTCTGTTTGGTTGGGGTCACATTCTGTTTAGCTTATTTCCAGTTGTATTTAATTACGGTAATAATTAATATTAATTATTTTGAAAATACCTGCCTTGTGTCATTGTCCTGTGTTTTACTTCCTGTGTCTCCTCCGCTGTCCTTCCTGCCTTGTGTACTTTGTGTCATCAGCCAATCAGCTCCCTGCCTGGCCTGGTTTACTCTCCCCTGTGTGTTGTTAACTTGTTTGTTCAGTTTGATTTTATGGTCTCAGTTTCCCCTTCGTCTTCATCAGATCCTTCTGTATGTGCTATTTCTTTCCATATCTGATTCCGTATCGTCCTCTTCAATTTGCTATCTCGACTGACCAGTTTGCAAAGAAGAACTTCTCCCTAAAACACACTGTTACACCCATATAGTGACAGCAGTGCCAGTGAGAGTGCTGCCTCACCTGGGTATCCTGCAGCGTCTCCTCACATCCCTCGAGAGCCAAACACACAGTGTCGCTACACTGAGGACACACCCAGACCAGGTCACGCATAGTCTGCACCACCGCTGACGAGTGGGGTTGGGCAAGATAGAGAGAGAGCGTGATAGCGTAAGTTGTGGGACATGAAAAGAGGGACAGGGTCTGACAATAACTTAAATAAACAGCTTAAAAAAATGTGTATGTGAAGGTGAAAAGGTTTTACCAGATGTGATGTGTTCCTGTTTGAGCCCGAGCAGTCCGGTCAGGATCTCTAAACATCGATCGCTGTAGCTTCGTCCAATACGACCTACAACCGGTCCAGACAACATAAAACTGGATTTGATAGAGAATTGCCAGTTCAATTGCTAAATCATCCACCGATGAGATGTTATAAACTCAGTTTCGTCAGCACTGTGTTCAGCACATATTCTCTTTAGAAACCTGTTGCATTCAAATCGCTCTGTCTTTGTGATCCCATTCAATATCCTAGAAGAGCAGGTGCTGACTGTTCATCTCCACACCCTCTAGGTACTGTTTAAGAAGTTCAAGAAGTAGGATTTTATTTGGAAGGAATGGAGAGAACAGAGACCAAAAGCATCACAGAAATTTGCAGTCTGACTCATCATCTGCCGGAGCTTTACTGGTGACAGAGATGAGTGAAGTATTGAACAAAGCACATGAAAACAGGATTCAAATGTTGGACCACGGTGAACAAACATGAGGTATGTGATATACCTATATATTACCTATAGCTGAGATAGCAGCCTGGGCGGTGTCAGCGTTGACGTCAGTGCAGTATCCTTTCAGCTCATCCAGTAACATTACCACGTTCTCATCATTTACCAGCTCCACCAGCACCTGCAAACAAAGCAGTGCTAGCATTACTATCATTAAAGGACCGGACTGATCCTGGCTGGAAACTGGACCTCTAACTTCTCATTAGCTGAGGTCACAGAGGTTTGTAGATTTTCTTAAAACCTGTTACCGTTCCGTTTTCAGGTGTTGGGGAATACACATGCATTTGGGAGAAAAGTCTTTAGCGGCTCCAGAAGAAGCTCTTTCAAACATTACTCAAGTGAGCTGAGTCAGGGTCAGTCAAATTATAACAAGACCTATTTGAGTGAAACGGACATCACCTGCATTTTCCTTTGCTTGATGTACGCCGGCTCAGCATAGCCGCAGAAAAATCGCTTGTAGTGCTCCCCCATCAGGTCAGGGAGAGAACATAACAGCAACTGGAGGAAGACAAAGAAATGAGGATCTCAAGATGTAACCGTACACAATGTCACATGTGATGTACTCGTGTACACGCATGCAAATGGTGAAGACTTTCAATTGCAAACTTCAGACAAAACGTGTAGAATTTGCATTTGGTCGTCTTCTCTCATACACACACCTGAACCACATCAACACACACAATCAACAAATTAACCTTTCTTTCAACTTTATTTATGTCTTTAATTCCCTCACCTGAATGTGACAGAGCGCCGTGAACCTCATCTCTCTGGAAACACTCCCACAGATGGCCAGCAGGGGGCCGCGCACTCGCTCCAGGGCCGCCAGACTTACTGCAGGCAGGCCAGAGCACAGGCAGAGGAAGAGGCTGAGTGTAGCGGCCATGACTGGAGGATGGGGGCTGACCAAAGAGGCGTCCAGCAAGGAAAGGATATCAAAGAGTTCATCCTCTGACTGAGGCCGGTAGCGCTGGAGGATCCTCAGCACCTCACTCTGACCCCAAACATCACATTCCTTCAGCCTGAGTGGAAAGACACAAAATGAAGTGTACTGGAGACAAAACGTAACCATATGGGAGCAATATTTACTACTGAAATGTCTTAGAGAACAATCCGGAGTCAGCCAGTACCTTGTCATATCACGATAAAAAAACTCCCTGCTTTAGCGGCGCACAGACAACCTTTATTTGACTTTTTCTGCAGATATTCACAACAGCACAATTTGTGTTTGAAACTGATGAAACAGCATGAACACCATTTCCTCCTCTTTGAGTAACATTTGTTAAAAAACTACAGCAGCCATGTCTCCATCGATGTATCTCAATGCACATTTTCAAGTCTTACACGAGAAAAGGGGAAATGGAAATGACAAGAACTTCCTCAAGCTCGCTCGAGTTAATGCGCTTAACGAGAGATGGAAACACTATCTGAATGAGTTCTTAATGAAATAAAAAGAACATCCACATGCAAGAAGGACACGCAGAGACGTTATTCTGAGGATGATTTGATGCTGTGTAGTTTTTAAATGTAACGGCAAAAGATGACTGATGAAAGTAAAAGCTTAATTATTCTATTCCTTTCATAACAATAATATTTTTGATTCTGACAGTAAACCAGATTAGATGGTGGACAACTCTGATGTCTGTCTGTTAAATATGACACTGATGCTTAACTCAGCTTAAAGACAAACAGAAGGAAACAACTGACATGACTCTCTTCTGTTGTATGCCAACTCGCACAAGACAGAAAACAAAGATAAACTGGTGAATGAAAGGCTCTTCTCTTCTCACTCATAAATAAATTAACTTTCTTTTATGACAGCTTCCATTTGTAGTGTTACTCTCTGATGGGAAATCAGAACCAACCTGTTGAGGAGGTGATGACTGATGGGTTTGTTAATAGCAACTCCTCCTTCCTCTTTAAGGATTTCCTCCAGAGCTCGTAGGCAGTTCACCATCACCACCGGGTCAGGGTCCCTCAAGAGGCTGTACAGCTCGTTCACCACTGCAGCATCTGGAAGAATTTTGATCAGGAGCTTATATTTTTGTTCCTGCAACATGACAAGTCAGGACAAGTCCACTCCCAAAAGGAAGGAACCCAGAGTCAGGCCATTATTGTGAAGAATTCAAAGGAAATGCAATGTATATCCACCGGTTACAGCCGCTCCTCTAAACACTGCCGGTAATCAAGTCAATACAAGCTCTTAATCAAATTAAAGATGGGGTGGACAGAAACTCCAAATGACGGGGATGTTGTCATGGGTCTGCTGCCAAAACATCTGCGGAGGGGGTGACAATATATAATCCACACATCCTACCTATCTCAGACTTTGGTTGGAGATTGTGTAGTTTGGCCCAGCCGAGCACAGCCACCCGTCGGACACAAGCTGCTCTGTCCTTCAGTCCTGCTGTCAGAGGCTGCTCCACATACTCCACCAGACTTGGCAACCTGGGACACACAGTCACACTGCCAATCCCAACAATCATAACCTGACATGATGGCTTGGACTGAGGTCAATGTGTGTGGCACCTCACCTCAGGTTGGTCATGTTCCTCAGGGCCAGGCTGCGGACCATGGGGTTCGGATCCTGACAGTCTTTCCTCAGTGTGTTGATGACAAGTAGAGACAGCTCTGGGTTTAAGGAGGCGTAAGAACACAAGAAGACATAGACCAGTTTCTTCTGGACGACGTCAACCGTAGCACATGCTTTTACCATCTCACTGAACAGGCTTGATACATCCACACCCTGAGACATCAACCTGAGACACAGAGGGGGAGAGGGGGAGGAGGAAGATGTGAGATGAGGGGAAGAGGAGAGAAAAAACAGGGAATTAAGAATGGTTGGCAAGGATGTGAAGTCATGTAACGTTGCAGGAGTCACACTGTCCCATTACTCTAAAACACGAAAACAACAACCCTTTTCAAACTCTGCCATCTGCTGTTTCCCTGTTAGAACTCATTAAGCCTGTTGGAAGAAATCTTTTGTTCAATATATGCTATTGTCATTGTAGAAATATATCTAAAAGAACTGCGGCTGAATACTAGTGCACTAATGTAGTAATGACTACAGACACTCGTGTAATAACTTAGTAATGACTAGTGAGTACTCATGCAGTAATGACTGCTGAGGAACAACAGCACGTTGACTGGTCTCATCCCATCATGAGATGGTCTGTTGTTGAATGACTTTTTTCTAAAAATAGTGACGCCTTCATGTTCTGTCTGTGTGAACTTGCTGAGAACTTGGAGGTGGCAGATGACAGACTGTATATCATATCATATCATGCGTTGCAGGTGGTAGACTGAGCACCCAGTAAGAATCAGTCGGTTGCCCCTCTGTAACATGAAGAGACAGGTCAGCCTACCGAATGACCTTGAGAATGATGTTCCTGTGGCGAAGCTGGTCAGACTGGATGTTGGGGTTGGACAGAGCTCTCCTCAGTTCCCTCACCGTGTCCTCATTCCCCAGATATGGCATGGTGACCTCAGTGAGCCCACACTGACAAGTAAGAAAAATATCACATTAACGTCAATAAACACGGTGTGAAACGTCCCCCAAATAGCGAAAGAGTGCAGAACATGCTGACAACAATTAAAATATTAGCTGAGTGCAGATAGACACAGCAGATAATTAGTCCAACTTGTATTTAGCTCCAGTTTGAGCTTCTCATGCTTCAGTGTTAGCATCCATTTCTTTAAAATGTATTGTAATGTATGTAATCTGCTTTGCTACTCAAATGTTGTGCTAAATAATGTTCATGACAGGCACAAACTCTGCTCTAATGGTACAAATCGGATCAAGTTATTTACTGACATACTGTCATCACAACCTTTTCAATCTGTATTATCGTTTACTATATTCTATTCTTAACGTGTCAACTTGTAACTTTTAAATACATTACCGTCTCCACTTTAAATATGGGATTTCATGACTAACACCGCGGGTCACCGGATTGTTTACAATACCCGAGAACACTTCCGCGTTGTCTTCTTCTGTTGTATCATGTAGAATTTCAGTATGCTGCCCTCTGGTGGTTGATGTCTGTCAGTGCACAGCATGACCACGTCCAGCAGGGTTCAGTGACCTGAAATACTCTGCGTTAACTAATAACCTCTACAGAATGTGAGTTGCTCAAACTTTTTAGTGGGATTGGTATTGTATTTCAAAATCATGATTATCCTGACCCCAGCTGAAATTTGTTTTATATTTGTGTAACATAATATACATTCTTTCATATTTTTGATATGATTTGTTTAACCATTACAGTAATAAAGTAGATGAAGTGCACATTTAGCTACTTTTTCGTTCCTTCAGTACATAAATGACTCTTTACATTATTTTAACTATTGAACATTTAACCTTTTATGATTAAACACGTTTTCAAAACATTTGCAATATATTTCTGAATAATGTATTAGTTTGTTTTTATTTGTTTCGGGTCAAATGAAGGGTCTGATCGTTTGAAATTGAAGGAGATGATGTGTTATGCCAGTTTTCTGTATCTTCAAATAAAAACAGGCGAGACCAAGCTGCCCATTGCTGTTTACATAGCTAATAGCCTACAGTGAGATACGTAGTCCCACTTGGAACACTGCCAATCTGGATTTGGTCACCAGATTTGCCTCACAAGTATGTAGCCGTGTTAATGTGATCCAATCCAGTGCTGCTTTCCTTAAGCAACACAAAAGGAAGCTGGATTACCTGATTCTGAATTGCAATATATGGGTTTCCCAAAAAGTTTTAATCCCGATTGAATTGTTTGACTACCTGGGCCTAAAAAAAGACCCACTACAGTTCATATAGTGTAACTTGGATTACAGCTACCAACAATGATAAGGAGCATTGTTCAATGACGTACACTGACACTTTTTTGGAAACTTTAAATTCTGTTTTGCAGCTAGTCATAAAAGAAATTAACTAATTGACTCATTCATTCATGAATTCAATCATTTTACGGATCTGCCTGACTGATGACCAATTAAATATTCTTCAGCCAGGTGGACATACGACCCCAAACAGCATTTCACTTTGATGGTTTTTATTGATTGTGAAAAACAGGAAATCTACAAACACAGCTGTGAGCTTCCAGCAAGCAAAGTCCAACCCAGTTCCAAGGGTGAACATCCACTCGACCCGCCCCCGCTGGCCGGGGTTTAAAAGGTAGAGCTTCATAAAAAGGAAGACTAGGAAGGACAAAGTGCTGGAGAGCCAATCAGTTGACAGAGATGGACAACTGGACACCACCCCGCTGGTCCAGAGAAAGCTGCTCAAGCCTTCCTCTGGGCTGTGAGGGCGGAGCCAGGTGCCAGGGCTGATGGACCATTTCATTTCCACATTATACATTCACCAAAATGAGACATTAACATCATCCACTTCCAAAGAAGTCACCTGATCCACTTCCCCAAAGCAAGGAACCCAGAGTCAAGTGATCAAACACCCAAACAAACACACACGCTCCAATTCATTATACAATTTGGCAAGAAAGATTTGGAATGTTTTCTCTTCACAATTGTTTTCCAGATGAATGTTTTTGTATAAAATATACAAAGTCAGTTAATTGTCTTTTTTGGACTCAAAAAGGGAAATTGAAAGGCAAGGAGTGCTGATCTAAATCAGATGTGGTGGCTGACTATCATGAAACTCATTCTACGGGGGGAGAGGCCTTCAAGATAAATTAAGGGGTCTGCGCTTCATTACTCTTCCAACTGCAAGATATATATATACAGGATTTTGGTCTGTGCTCTCAGCTTTTTTCTGAAAGAGGACAAGATGGACAGCATCATCATACACACACGCGTACACACACACACACACACACACACACACACAGGACAGTGTCAAGGATTTGTCTATGCCAGCCCTGGAGCAGGGCTGGCAGAGCTGTTGTCCTGGTTAGCCGCCTGGCTTCCTCGAGGTGGAACCTCGATGATGCGGGGCTTGTCGATGATGCGAGCGTGGCGGTCACCTTTCTCGACGATTCCGATAATCCATGCACCGCCCGCCACCCCCTGACCTCCAGACGCTGCACTTTGGCTCTTCATCTCAGAGCAGAACTTGGCCGCCTGCTCTCTTGGCAGACACACCAGCAGCCCGCCTGGACGGAGACAGAGCAAGAGAGAGGTACACTCAAGTATACAAACTGTTCATCAGGTGTTTTGAACTTTGGTTAACGTGACAACAGTAGGCGACTGACTCCTCCCATTGCTGTGCGATGTGCCTTGTGTAGCCAATAAACTGTATACAAATACGGTTTAGCCGCTGTGTTTCTCCAGGTAACAGTATCGTGCTGGACGGGTGTGTTTACACTGTTTGTATGCAGGCAACGTCAAACAAATTAGTGCGTCAACCCAGCTGTCACGTCTGGTCATTTGACCTAGGACTGAATAATTATGGTCCCATAGAATGTGAAAAGAATGGACACCAAGAGAGCTATTCTGGGTTAATCTTTGAACATTGAAAGGAAGTGGGGGCAAATTGTTCAGCTATAATATGAAGTCTATGGATTGCACCCTTTCCACTTTGACAAAAGCCAGATTTTAGCAGGTAGCAGGGGGTCTTACGTCCAGTGATTTCACGTTTAGTGATACTACATTGATTCTAAATAACACATGCAAAGTGGTTGATTTTGTCTTGTGTTTAAACCACTGATCACTAGAGTACAGGGTTTTATTTTCTTCCAGTCCCAGTTAGGAAGTACATCTGATGGTAGCTTTAGCTAAGCTATCTGACGAGTGACATTACCACGGACGGCGTCTGCCATATACGGAGCTGAAGTGAAATTTGATGTTCCTCAGTGTTCATACCTGATGTCTCAGCTGACGTGCCCTGGACCAGGTTGAACAGGTTCCCACAGGCTTTACTAACGGCAGCCATCTTGGCAAGGATCGGTAAGTTGTGGATGACGAAGGCCACCTCGTTTCGTTGTTGAGCTGCCAGGTTGTTGGCGTGCCCCAACAACCCGAAGCCCGTCACATCTGTGGCTGCATGGGCCTGGAACTTGTGCATGAGGGCTGCCGCTGGAAAGAGAACATGGGACTAGGATTAACCAAAGATCTCACATTATTGTGGGTGTTCAACTAATGTCTGGTCTCCAATAACAAATAATTTAAAAAATATTTAGGAGGCACAATCTACAACAACTTAATAAAAGTGCAGACAACAACAACTTTTCAGTTCATTGCTTCAAGTAGTTTCCTCTTCCCTTCACTGCGGCCGCATGTTACGCTTCCATTAATAACACTCAAGTATATTGAGTGTAGTATATAATCACAGTAAAAGCCTATGAAGATAAGAGTTACATTCATTGCAGATAAATATTGTTAGGATGTGTTGCATTAAGTTGGGAAAAGAAGGACTTTGAAAAAGGCTTTTGGTTAATGACGGCTTGGCGTGGACCTTAGCGCTGCATACCTGTGCGGTTTAGCGTTGCCATGGAGAACATTGCTTCCTGATAGGCCTCTTTAACCTCCTCTTTGGTGATGACAAGCTTGATCTTGTTCCACCTTTCAGACTGGTGAGACAGAGCGGCAAGTGTACAGAACAGAAGAGGAAACAAACAGGTCAGTATGACATTTAAACCTCCAAATAATAGTAAAAGGAGCAGAATTTTAATGGGGGAGACCTGATCGAGCCATTGATGAGCGTTGACAGCCACCTGCGTTCCCAGAGGTTTAGTTAGGACCAAGACGTCACCTGGGACAGCACCGTCTGGCCTGAAACACACACAAACAAGTACACATGCGCTTTATGTCAAAAATGGATTTAGTTTATTTGCATTTCAATGTGCTGGTGCCGAGAGAAAATGTGAACAAAATCGATAGTTTGGAGAGGGAAGAAGATGAAAATCTAAAAAGCCCGGCTGTGTGGAAGAGTGGTGAGAAGGATTCCATCTCTGAAGGAAAGAGATAAGAAATCCTGTTTGAAGCTTTCCAAAAGTCACGTGGGCAGCAGGAAATATGAGGAAGAAGGAACTCTGGTCACGTCAGACCAAAATGGAGGAAAGGCACAACTCTGACTCTAGAGGTGCAGAGCTGTGTGACACTGTAACAAAATATCATTACAAATAATAGATTTATGATATGTAGCAAAGCATCTGTTGAAGTTCTTGAATGAATGTTGTTCAATTCCACATTGAAAAAGAACAGTGAGAAAAGATGCAGTCATATTAACAGTTTGCACTGACTTACATAATGAACTCGTTAGGCTGGCAGACGACAGATGCTACTCCTCCGACTATGATCCAGGGGTTGACCACCGTCTGGCCGCCTGTCACTGAAGTCCCACCCTCCTCTGCCGCATCACGAAACCCTTGAATCATCAGCGGCATCACGCGCTCGCGGTCCTGAGTCATAAATGCACATAAAAATAAAATAATAAATACTGAAATATGACAGGAAACCTACAAACATCGACATCACAATGATTAAGACACATTTCAAACTTTAGGTATCAGTCAATAAAAGCGAAGTCAACATCTTGGCACCCATCCCCCTCACACACAATATTACCTTGTCATTCATCTTCTGGCTGACGCTCAGCAGCATCAGCATATTGTCGCACTCTGTGATGCCCATGGCGTAGAGATCGCTGAGGACATTAGCACACGCTATCCTGCCCTGAGAGACACACAGGGACAACACTTAGGAAAATGATGAATTCATGCGCAATGTTTTGAACATATTTTAAATAATACTTAGTGATGACATATATATCCATCTTATAAGTACATTTCTGTAGGCATGAAAGGGGAAAATGAGACAACTCCCTGAGAAATGAATAAATCAGTCAATAAATAACATTGTTATAGCTCTCCAAAATACTTTGCACACATCTACAGAATTGTGTGCAGGATGTAATGGTGTTCAGGCCACATGCTTAAGAGAGATCATGTGTGTGGATGTCTGCTCTCATGTATTTGTTCTTTTCTTAACACTGTTGTGCTTTTACTTGGAGCAGCTGGGTACATATCTATTGTTACCACTAATAGTTCTGTGATTGGACAGCCATATTTCCTGTATGGTTTTCCCCAGTAACGGTGACTGTCTGCACTACATGGAGGAAACACCTGTCAGCTAACACACCATCATGTAGGGATCCTCCACCAGAGGGTAGAAGAAGTCTGTGGTCTGGACTAGTGAGAGCCCTCCATGCCTCAAAGGAATCACACAGCAGTCCATCCCCACACCTGCAAGCACACACAAACCAGCATTAAAATTACATATACAATGTAATGCTATGGCATACAAAAGTAGTACAACAAAAAGTGTGTGTTAAGTAAATCTTTGAGAGCTTTGTGTTGAATGCAGTGTCTGTTACAGCCCAGCTGTGTACGATTGCATCATGACGATAGTAAATGATACAGTAAGTTATATGGTTTTTTGTGCTTGTGGTCACAGTCTGGTGCAGTAAACTAAGAAATATTTTACTAAATACTTAAAATAGTGAAACGCCTTCACAAGAAAAAGTGTTTGACCAGGCTCGTGAACTCTGCACTCATCAAAAACTATTTTTTGCTGAATCATACTTACGGAGTAACACATTTACAACTCAGTGAACTTTTGTCATCTTATTAAAACATCTCACTCGGCTGTCAAACACCATTTAGGTGAACTAGGGTTGTATGTTTTTCTTACTTACACTTGACAACCGAAGGCTAACTATTGAAAACAAATGTATATTTCTAGAAAGCTGCCTGTCAATGAGATGCCACGAGTGAATGCTAGCTAGCATATACAGCTAGCTAACAACCAATTGGGTTCGTCCCAACATGTAACACTCCTGGGCGTGAGGGCTAGCTTCGCACCTACAACGCTTTCCTTACCGAGCCGGGGGCCGGGCAACTGTTGACCAAACTCGGAGGCATTATCTCCGGTCTTCCCTGTCCCATCGGCCCGGTCCTGCTCCAGTCCCGCCAGGAGTTTGAGCAGAGCCTCCTGCGGGACTTTACACCCTCATCCTTTCAAGTCCGAAAAGGCTGTAAGACGGAACCCGCGCTCCAGGCCGTGCTCCTCGGGTTTGAAAGGCTTGTATCCAGGTGGAAAACACCCATCGGTTCCCACAGCCTCTGTCGGGGGAGGCGGGGTGGTTGAGCCTGACATGCCTGCCTGTAGAGCACTTGAAACACACAACGCCGGTAGCTGCGCGTAAGCTGCTACAGTAAATAACAGACACCCGGATGAATGGACTACTGTGTCCGGCGAGCGCTGGTTTGTTGAAAGAAAGCCGTGGAAAGTTCACTAACATAAAAAATAAGACAATTTCCTGTCGGAGCTTTTCAATGTACATTTATAATATATATAATGTGCATGGTTTGCAAGATTCACAGATACTAAGCAAGACACGTTGTGCAACCCATACAGTTTATGACCCAAACGGTTTTGACAGGTTTTCCATAATTGAGACCGCAGGCAATAAATATGGTCACCTACGTCACAAATAAAGGAAAAGATGTGTTATTTTGAAGGCCATGCTGATTTCCGGTCCTAGTTGGTGTGCCCATGTTCAACTTGACAGCAGCCGGCCGTTCAAGCGACACCATCGGCTCTCACAGTCAGGTGTGCTCTTTTATTTTTAACTTGACCCAACTATCTGTTGTGGGACTTTTTCTTCAGAACTTAAAATATACAGTGATGACCATACTTTGAAATACATGTGGCATATCCAATGACCCTTTAAACTAAATAAAAAGGAAAATAATTATACTTTATCCTGAAACACTCTGAATGGTTTCTTCCAAGTTTTACTCCATCATGGTAGTACTACTTCGAACAAGGTTCACACACGAAAATCAAACACGGGCCAATAAATATCTGTTTTTTTTCCTTTAATCGTCAACAGATCGAAACAATGTATGCACCAAAAGATGTATAATTACAGAATATATTCACACAAACTGTGAAGGAACATCAACGTGTTTACATTCAGATAAATAGCTAGATGCTACAGGGAGAGATAAAACAGAATAAGCGGGTCATTTGGGGCAGCTTGGGTTGAGGGTGAGGTCCATCATCAGAGATAAAACAGTGGTGCAGTCAAGAATGTACACAGGCACAGACCACAGAGAATGGCTACTTTTTAAATAAGAGTAAACCCATCTCTAATACATAATAATTCACGTTTTGAGGCCATGTAGACTAGCAACATTTATGAAACAAAACAAACTGTATTTCAATAAACTATTGTTTAAAGCTCACTTGGTTATTAACACTTGAGTTTGTGGGGAAAATACCCACATGAATTGTCACTTTTTGACATGTCATCCACTTGTGACTAGTGCATATAACAATGGATGATGCATATAAAATGTACATTTACTCCACAGTGTAAAGTAGTTACCTCCCGAAGATGCCATTCGCCAACAGAGTAAAGAGAGACAAGAGACTGAAGAAAGAGATCAGGGATTGTGTACAAATGCTGATGAAATGTGCATCTGTGTGCCTTCTCATTGGCAAAGAAGGGGGAGTTGGACGAAATGGAATGAAAAAGCAGGTGCAGGGAGGAAAACATGAAAAGAATAAAGGATGGACTGGCTACATCAGAAACTGAATCTGTGGAGCAGGTATACTGATTTATTTGCTGCCGTACTGTTCTTTTAATTTCCCAATAAAGGCATCTGATAGTCTTTATTCCATAGTAATTAGTAGGTTAAGATCCAGAATTATATATGCATGTATGTGTATTTGCAATGCAGAGACAGTATTGCTCAACTACTGGCTGCGCCCAGAGCAAGGAGCAGGCAGTTGCGTGTGTGTGTGTGTGTTTGTGTGGTTTCACGGTATGCCAAACTATGTTTGTGTTACTGTATACAGTCCATGACATGAATCTGCAGTGTATCCATATCTGGGGCTTGGTAATGGCATTTGGGACAGCATAAATCTGGCAGCTCCTCAGGTCCAGCTGTAGCTTGATCACCAACCTGTAGCAGACCCTGGTTGCGGAACGAAGGAGGGGGCGCCGTGTTAAAAGCTCCACCGGAGAACACACCTGAGGGAAGGGTAGAGATTTGAAAAAGGCTTCATTGTTTTACACAGGTTTCATTGGTTTAGCTGCATAATAGCTACAGGGGGCACTACCACACAACACTGTACATGTGTTTAGGAGCATGTAAAAAAACTGATCAAAATGTCGTCAGTAGATCAGACGTGAAGAAAATGATTATTGTTACTGTTACTATTATTATTATTATTATTGGTAGTAGTAGTAGAAGAGATGACCCTTAAACAATGGAAGCTTCTTTTTGTCGTTTGAATAAACACTTATATAATTTCCAAAAGTACTACGTCATGCAGACATCAAACTGAAAACAATCTTTTCTGTTTATGTCTGTTTTTTTTAAGTAAGATCACGGACACAGTGGAATTTAATAACATAGATAAGTAAATGTACAATGTAGGAAAACCATCCAGCAAGCCTGCAGGCTTCAGTCGTCATCTACAGTTGGATGTCAGTGCAGTCATTTGTAACATCCTATTGCGTTACTGCACCATCGAGGGTATGCACATGATGTCACAGTAGGCAGACGCCACAGTGTTCACAACCACTGAGTGTTCACAACCACTGAGTGTTCACAACCACTGAGTGTTCACAACTCAGTGATTTGCTGCTCAAATGGCTAAATACATCAGATTTTTCTTTGTTCTATTGTGGAAGTAGTAACACTAGTAGTTTGCAAGTACCAATAGTAGTACTTAGTACCAGTAGAGATTTTAATTTAAAATAATATGGAGAGATGTTAAAAACATTTGTTTCACAGGCTTTAAATTATTTTCTTTTCACACAACGGACAGTTCCAGCAGCCTATTAGTGTCAATGAAGCTGTTAAGAAACAGATTCTCATTCACGGAAAAATTTGTCAGGAAGTAAGTATTACTTACATATGTGCAAAAATGTTACTTTTAATGTGTGTATTTGTGTTTTTGTTTGTTGCTTCTGACGCACCTTGTGGAGGAGGAATGTTCGGGGCCCGTGCTTGAAAGTCCTCCAGATGTCTCAGCTTCATTTGCTCCATACGTGCACTGGAAAGATTTTAGCATAGCTGGCTTTCATGAAACCGCTTCAATACAAGTCCAGAAACATCAATCATTACTACATCAATATATCTGAGCACAAATGCAGACTTCAGACAGGAGGTGTCTGGAAAGCTCAAGTCACCTAAAGATGCTGCAATCAGTTACTAGGGAGAGAAATTTAGCTAACATGGATATCTGGCTCAGAAAAAGTTGGATGCACAGAAAGTCTTAACTTTCCTTAAATGCGTGTGCAGTGACCACCTGTGACGACATTCACCTAAAAGAATGTCACACGTCTGATTTGGTCTGAGTGTGAATGATTCCTCTATGCCTCCTGAGTGCACATCTGAACAGAAACTTTCTCCTTCATACCCACATTCACAATGATGGGTGTGTTTTATACATATTTTCCCACTGAGAGCCACCTCTTTTTCAGCTGGATAATTAGTGCTGCATTGTGAACCGCACTTACCGTGATGTGGCTTCTTGTTTGAGCCTGTCAATCTCAGCCAGGGCCTGAGTCAGCTGATCCTGCAGCTCCTCCTTCTTCTGGTTCAGCTTTTCTCTCGCTTCTCGCTCCGCAAGGAAATCTGCCTTGTAGATTTCAGCCTAAATAAACAAGATGACTAATATTAAAACACAGGGTCATCTAGAAAAACTTGCAACACCAAATGATGTAATGTAGCAAAGCGCAGTGCTGGCCCATCACAGACAAGCGAGCTTCACAGTGACAAACAAAGAATAGCTTGTGTGAGATCCCTGCTAGGTTTCTGCCGCAGTCTAAACATCAACATTATAGTAACCTCACAGAGTGTCAAAATGGTCCCTGTTTATGTTGTGCAATAACAGAAGTTCACGATGAGGGTTTTCCAGTGTCTGTCAGGGTGTTTTCACTTTTAATCATCCAAGTAAAAGTACAGTACACCAAGTAAGTGGACAATTACGCAGTTGTCGCAGATGCTGTCAGCGCATACGCGTTGTTAAAAAAGCAAGTATACCAGGAAAGGTTACTACTGTTGGCCTCGGAACCGTAGCAACAGTTTGTAATTCCAGTCTGTGAGTATTATCTAGGTTGTAAGCCTTCCGATTCATGAAACTGGTTTGTACTTCATGTCTGGTCTGGTGTCCCTCACTCTCTGATACATTCTCTGGACTTCCTCCTGTGGTTTTGGTACTTCCATTAATTTAATGATACTGAAAGTTGAAGGTCACTATGTGTAAATGTGAGAATCCATATCAGAACCACTTCTTCCGCTGTCCCATAACTGAACTGTCCTCACCTTCCAAACAGACCATAAATATGAATGACATACACCCAAAAATTTACTGCCATGTCAAATGAGCCACTTGTGTTCTGTACCTGAGGCTGTGTGTTTTTACCTGTGCAGTAAGGACAGGAATGGTCTCCAGTGAGCCTTTCTGTTGCTCCACCTCCTCCTTAAGTTTGTCAATCAGGTCCTGCTTCAGGGCCAGCGCTCTCTCTGCTTCCTCCAGTCGGCTATACAGATCTCCTCCCTGCAAAATGCACAATACGCAAAGATGAACAATGATCTAAATAGCAAAACTGACAAGTTACAGATGTTCAGATGTGTCTTACCTCACTCTTCAGTTTAGAATCATAGTCTCGGAACAGACATGTGTAGGCGTGCTGCAACTGTGTTAGTTTTTTCCTGAGTAGGCAGAAGGGAGAAAATGATTTTACCAACAGTACACCAATATGATGCTGGTGATGGTTTTTCATTATCTTAGTTTAGTTTAAGAAAAAATATTTCAAATCTATTACAAGAGTATGTTACACTTTTTGTTAACGGAACAATAAACTGTGCACACACGATAAGAAAACGTAGCTGCAGATGTCGTACATTCTTCTAGATGTCATATTAGTGCAGCAATTTCGAATTTCAATTAGTTGGACGACTAAAAACTGTGCATTGTTTGTGTGTGCCCACCTCTCCTCTGTGACGACATGTCTCTCTGTCTTCAGGGCTTGCTCCAGGCTCTGGGTCTGCAGCAGCAGCTTGTCCATGGCCACAACATGCTGCTTCCGCTGCTGCTCCAGGTCGCGCTCGGTGACCTGCAGGGCCTTCATCTTAGCACACAGTCTGCACAAAAGCAGAGAGAAAGCGCAACACATCAGCTCGCACATGCACAGTCACTGGTCAAATCTCACAGAGTCATCAACAGGAATGGACGTGCATACTTTTCCTCCGACACTTTGCGATCGTGCTCGCTTTTCTCCAGGCAGCTCTGCCTCTCATTGAGTTCTCCTAATAGAGACGTTGCTTGAGCTTTCAGAGCTTCACAGTCTTTGTCCTTCTGTTTGAGCAGAGCTTCAGTTCTGTCCCGCTGAGCCGAACTCTTCTGCAGGTAGTCGAGCTTCTCCTCCAGCTCCCGATACCTAATAAAACAAGGCATTCATAACTAACCCTGTATATTACAAACAGTACACCTAAACAGATTTAAACTACAGTTTATACACATATGGTATAAACATTATTGCAATATATAGAGTAAAGAACGGCAGAATAACATAAGCCTAATGTATTTAATAATTTATTACTTATCTTAACTCGCACTGGCAATACTCTGTATTGTACAATTTGGAACCTTTACTTTAGAAGATTTACCAAAATGTAAAAATAATCCAATAGAAGTAAAATTCCTGAGTTTAAAATTGCATTCAAGGAAAAGTACAGAAGTATTAGCAACAAAAGGTAGTTTATATGCAGAGTGGCCACCTTCAGGGTTATTATATCAGAGGATTGTTCTTATTCATGTCCAATGCTATTACAATGCATCATATTTTACAAACTGAGTGCATGTTTTAAATGTAAATATCTGACGAGTATCTGTAACTGCAGACCGACTGCGGATCAGTTAATGTGGACCACAGTGTGGCACGTTGCCTCACGCTAATTTCAGACATGCAGTGAAGCTATCCGTTTTTCTGAGGCCTTCATTGAGTATTTCAGTTGTAATATTGAGTACTGTGACATATCACACTAATATAATTGCTAATTAAATGGTGAATTTTCTTAAGAAAACCAGGCATGATTACTACGGAAAGATGAATTTTGAACATAGTATTTGCACTGAAAAACAGAATCCGAATAAAATTGTTTGAAACTCAATTTGATAGTTTCGATTTGGATTTCAAACCTTATTCACTCCTCAACTTTCAAATTCAAAAGCCTCAAAATTCAATTTCAGTTTAGTGAGACACACATCCGGTCTTTGAAGAGAAATTAAGTGCAGATTCAAAGAACTCCTTTGAATCTGCACTTGATTCTCCAAAGTACTCCTTCTCATGTAGCCTCAGATTATATAATAAAACTGCAGTTTTCCATGAATAAAGAAAACTCTCATAAATAGTCGTTAGAGAGGCTATGAGAGATGTTTTCTATAAATCTGCACTTGATTGCCCTTCAATGCGAGTGTCAGTAAACTCAAATTGCTTTCAAGAACTGGACTTCGATTAGATGGAGTTCAGTTCCTAATCTTGTTATTCAGATTCAGATTTTCAATGCGATCATTCAAAACAATTCAAATTCAAATGATGTGATTCATATTCCTTTTTAAAATATCTCTGCATATACAGTCTATGGACAAAAGTATTGGACCACCTCCACATTACACCCACAGGAGCTTTTATGACATCCCATTCCACATTCATAGGCATTAATATGAAGTTGGTCCCCTTTGCAGCTATAACAGCTTCCAACAACATTTTACAACATTTTGGAGTGTGTCTGTTGGAATTTCTTCCCCATTAATCCAGAAGAGCATTTGGGAGGTCAGACACTGATGTTGGACGAGAGGGTCTGGCCCGCAATCTCAAAGGTGTTCGATGGGGTTGAGGTCAGGGCTCTGTGGGGGCCAGTCAAGTTCTTCCACACCAAACTCATCCAACCACCTTCATGGACCTTTGCTTTGTGCACTGGGGCACAGTCATGCTGGAACAGAAGAGGGCCGTCCCCAAACTGTTTCCACAAAGTTGGAAGCATAGAATTGTCCACTATGACTTGGTAAGATGAAGCATTAAGATTCCCTTCACTGGAACTAAGGGGCCGAGGCCGACCCCAGAAAAACAACTATAGCATCACCCCTCTTCCACCAAACTTTACAGTTGACATGAAGCAGTCAGGCAGGCGACGTTCTCCTGACATTCACCACACCCAAATTGTCCATCAGACTGAAGCGTGATTCGTTACTCTACAGAACACGTTTCCACTGCTCCAGAGTCCAGTGGCGGCGGCTTCACACCACTCCATCCGACGCTTGGCATTGTGCTTGGTGGTGTCAGGCTTGCATGCAGCTGCTCGGCCATGAAGCTCCCGGCGCACAGTTTTGGTGCTGATATTAATGCCAGAGCTAGTTTGGAACTCTGCAGTCATTGAGTCAGCAGAGCTTTGGCGTATTTACGCACTATGCGCCTCAGCACTTGACGACCCGGCTCTCTAACTTTACGTGGTCAGACACTTAGTGGCTGAGCTGCTGTGGTTCCTAAACGTTTCCACTTTGCAATAATACCACTTACAGTTGATCGTGGAATATCTAGGAGAGAAGAAATTCCACAAACTGTCTCAACGGTGGCATCCTGTTACAGAACCACGTTAGGGTTCAGTGAGCTTGTTAGAACGACCCGTTCTTTCACAGATGTTTGTAAAGGCAGACTGCATGGCTTGGAGCTTGATATTATACACCTGAGGCAATGGGACTGAATGAAACACCTGAATTCAATGATGAAGAGGAGGGGCCCAATACTCTTGTCCATATAGTGTAGTTTACTTGCCTTTTTCCATATTTGAACACAAATAGAGGCCTCTCCTTTACCTAAATTCTTAATTTTAATATAAACAATTACAATCAGGGAAATTTCTTCATTGTTCTGATCTACAATAAATTTGCAAGAATTTGATCTTAATAATTTTTCATCCATTTAAATTTGTCCGTACAATGTTCAAAAGGTAAGATGGTGTATTGACTGAATAATGAACTACTGTAATGGCATATCAGAACAACATAGCATGAAATCTAAAGCTGAAATAGGTCTTACAACTAGATAAAACAAATGCATACAAACAAAGAAGTTGAAAGCTAAGAGACAGGCAGGTAGTAGCAGTAACAGCTACACAGCGCTGGTGATGAGGCAGGATTGTAAGAAGCAGACATGCACACAGTGAGAGACGGAGAGAGAAAACGCCACACAGAGCTGCGGGCTCACCTGCCCTGTGTGGCCTGAAGCTGCTCTGTGAGTTTAGCCAGGCTAGAGCTGGGGAGGGGAACAGAAAGAGAAGGGAAGAGGAGGAAGACATCTCAAAAGTAAGTTTTTATTAAGAGAGGAATTGCAGGAATAAAAAGCATGCTAGTGTCTTCAACTCAGATATCTATATTTAAGATATATTAAATAGCAACGACACACAGTTAGTTTCAATCAGTGCGTGTGAGGTTTTCATCTGGTTTCAGAGAGTAAAATTTGCCATACCAGTCAGAGGAGTGCTGCGCCTCCGAGCGATGGGGAACAACCTCCTCAGTAACACTGCTTGCCTGTCAAAAACATTCACATCATGAGCCTTTTAGACGGGCAGCTTATTCATGTGTCCATTCATATCCAAACCACCCTTTTATATTGTAAACATTGTTTGCAAGTAGTTACATGTCTTATATACAAGTGACACACAGATCGTACTGTAACACAGGTAAAGATAAGCAATGACAAATGTTAGAAGCTAGGTCATTTAAATTGCTTATTCCATGATCACATGATGCTGGCATCTAACTCCTGTGCTTTTTCAGCTAATCTGAAAAACAGAACTCCAATTCTCTGCAGCGCGAGATTCTTCTGGTTACATTTATCAAATAAATCTCAAATAAGCCAGAACAAGAAACCACAACAATCTGGGAAAGTTGATTATGCCAAACGATGAAGGCTTACAGAGCAGGTGACATCACCTGAACAGTGATTGGTTAATCTTATCTTGGCAACCGTAACTAGGCAGAGAAAGCCTTTAAAAACGTGGGCAAAGTCCAAATGTTAAGCAATGTACTGACTCTAGTGAGAGATGCATGTATGTTGTATATTAAGAGTTTATAGCATTGTGCATTTTATTTTTATTATGACTAAAAGACAAGAAACAAAATTTGTCTACTAACATACACTGCTAGTAAATTACTGCTGTAGTATTTTTCAACAAATAGGTCGCAGTTTGGTTGGTTCCAGCAGTTTGGCAACAATCAACCACATGCGATGTGACACAACAACGTCACATCACATCCATCTGCTGCATCTGTGTGATCATCTAAGACCAGCTAATCTTAGAGCTGATGGTTGTTTGAACAACAAGATCATCTCAGCACAGACAGTTCACAACCATCTGGGAGAAGATGTCTTACGCGCCCGTCATCCCCATTGTCACGCCTCGACCTGCATGACAATGCTCAGCCTCATGTTGCTTGATTGTTCACACAGTTTCTTGAAGCTGAAAACACCTCTTTTCCCCAGTAGCTACACTATTCACCAGACATGTCCCCGATTGAGCATCTGTGGGACGTTTTGGGCTGTCTGGTATCAGTGTATTCGTGTCTCTGGGAGGGTCCTTGAACACAGTGACATGGGACAACGTTCCACAAGCCTCAATCATTAAGCTCATTCATTCTATGAGAAGGAGATGCACTACGTTATGAAATGTAAATGGGGATAATCACGAAGCTTTAGCCTCAGCAGCCATAATGTGCATATTAAAAAACAAGGAATTTTGAGTAGTAAATCTGCAACCGCTATAACTGTGAACTGCAAATGTTCACTGCTAGCACAGGTGGACAAACTAGCTAGCAGCAATTACAATCAAAGGTGGGGCAAGACGCAGATCCAATTAACTACTAATTGTGCAGTTGGGACGGTTTGCTGAACGTGGCTTTGAACTTTCATATTAGCAAGCCTACCTGAAACATGCAAGAGAGACTCAGTTACTTCATTACCTTTTTCTTGACTATGAGCAAATACAGTTACCTGTGCCAGGGCCAGTTTAGCCCGCAGCTGGTCGATGCAGCGACGCATTCGCTCTCTCTCTTTCTCTCCCTCTTCCCTGTCCCTCTCCAGCTCTTCATTCTTCCTCCTCAGGTCTTTCATCCCTTCCTCCAGCTTCTCTTTGTGGCTCTTCAGCAGCTGCAGGAAGTCATTTGCACCCTCCGTGGGCTGCGGAAAGAGAAGTGAAAAGTGAAAAAAAAAACAGGGATGAATGGATGCAGGGAGAATTAAGACAAGGAGGATGGTGGACAGAGACAGACCCCGTGCTCAGCCCCGGGCTGAGGACAGGCACCAAGCAAAAAGTAGAGTTAAACCAAGTTGTGAGAGGTATACGGGAGATAAACTCGTGGGGTTTTAACAGTGCTAAGAGATGTTTGTGTTAATGCTGTGCTCCAATGAAAGTCAGAAGCCGAGATCATTCTCATATTCCAATACAGTGTTCCTACTCGGAGGAAAAACATGGATGACCTCAAGATATTGCTGAATGTTGAACATAGTTGTCCTGATCATAGCTGGTGCCACATGCATTTTCCCATGATTTAAAATGCTGTGTAACTGACTGAACAGATCATTCTGCATTTTTCTTCCTCCGAGTCAGGATTTCTGTCCTCTGCCTGAATGACAGATGAAGTGAAAAGTAGAGGTGGGACGAACAGAGTAGGTGTCAGGGATCTGATTGGTGGAATCAGGATGGAGTGAGCAGGCTCACCTGGCCATTTTCCCTGCCCACTGCCCCACCCTGTACCTCTGAAAGGGAGGTTGGTGGGGTGGGGAGGGTGCTATTCATGGAGCTATTCACACTTGCATCACCCTAGACATAGAGATGGAGAATAAACAAATACATAAAAACAAACAGTAGATACCCCCCGGATCAGCAGCGCCGACAAACACACATCTTACCAGGCTGCGGGGAGGAGTGGTCTGTGTGTGTTGATTGGACTCTTCAACTCTCTTCTTCTCCCGCTGATCTAGAGTCTGAAAGAAACAGAGTCTGTCATGTTTCCCTCTCAGTTCCAGTGTCCACTGGCAACAATTCACAGTCGAATCATCTGCTCCTAAACTGCAACGTTGCTATAAGCCTGTATCAATATGTATTGTGTCAGATGAGGCTGGTAGCATAAACAATGATTTGATCAGACTGCTGTTTAACAGGCAGTAGTTGTCAGCCACAATCAAATGACCATTTATACTATAAACGTGCAAAAGCGTGAATAGCTAAATCGTATTCAGCTGCAGTCAAAATCAGTAAAGATGGGGGGGGGGGGGGGAAA
>CAAKHC010003912.1:9066-30773 GCA_901007825.1 Macroramphosus scolopax | reverse complement strand
GGGGGGGGGGGGGTGAACAAAGCTTTACCAGCATCGTTTCAGAAAACCTGCAAAAGGATAATCCGTCCACTGACATTCTGTGAATACTTGGAGTTGGGTTGTCAAAATGAACAGCTTTCATTCTGCAGCTGTTTTTTTTGTCTCTTCAGTAGTTGTTAAAGACACAAGCTTCATGTACGTGTTCATTCAACACACCAGCCTGTTGCCCTGAGCAGCTGCAGGATCCAAATCTCACTCAGACACATCTGGTGAACTTCGGCCGTTCACTGATTTCCGTCAGCCTTTTGACTACATTTGCACATGGCCACACATATGTATACTCTTCCAAGTGAAGATAAAATGCAGCCACATTTACAGTAGCGATTTAACTAGAAATGCAGGATGGGCAAAAACATTTCGTACATACACTCAATTACCAATTTATTAGGTACACCTATATAAAACTCATGCAGTATATGGCAACATGTTATGAACTAGCTGTGTGGGTAATTACAAATGGACAACAATATAAGTATTTTTGTCGTGGAATGGTGTGGGGGGGCAGGGGGGATGACCTTTTTTATGACCTACAATTTAAGAGGTTCCTAGATAAACCCACAGTCAGGTTTGTTAACAGCGTGTCCAGCACCACTCTTCTACTGTAAAGTTAATTATGATTTTGGTGTTTGATCAGCGTTACAGCAGCAAAATCAGGCATGGCTGGGATGAATGTTGTCAGGCTTATTCAGGTTCAGAGTTGAAGTGATTGGGGACAACAATCATTATTTAAGTAATGTATTTCACATGACAATAATCTGATGAT
Source organism: Macroramphosus scolopax (assembly GCA_901007825.1). Classification (NCBI taxonomy): domain Eukaryota; kingdom Metazoa; phylum Chordata; class Actinopteri; order Syngnathiformes; family Centriscidae; genus Macroramphosus; species Macroramphosus scolopax. The sequence continues at coordinate 29,971 of CAAKHC010003912.1, read as the reverse complement.
CAAGAACAGATGATCTCCGTCTTGGACTCCTCTGCTGACTCTGCTTGGGGTAGCTGATTGTTGAAATGTGTATTACAATATCTGAGTTGCACTGTGCAAGTATGTTCTGCACTTTGTGTGACAAAGTGTGACTACGAGGCAGCTAATATGTGAATATAACCAACCTTTGATGAATCCAGAGGTCCGTTCTTCGCTGGGAGTGGACCTTCAGTCTGACTGGAGCTACAGCAGTGGTTGGATAAGGAGACTGGTCCGTTCACCAGGCCCTGTAAAGAGTGGTTCTCTTGGGCCAGCCTCTCCACGAGGGCCCTTGCCTCCTGGAAACGACAACTGAGAAATTCTCTTTCCTCCCTCGTCCTTCGCTGCCATCCCTCCATCTCCTCACACCGCTGACGCAAGGCCAGGTTGCTACGACGCAAGGCCTCTGCAGGACAGGATGAAGGGAAAAAGGAGAGATAGGAGACTGATTGTGAAACAGAGAAACAGTTTTAACAAAGTGAATCATACTATTTTATTAAGCAAACAACAAGAAAACAAAAAACAACTAAGAAGGCACTGGGAGAGCACAGACCTCCATGTAATATTTTCCTCATGAAAAGTTGAGCAAAAATCTTTAAATGTTAAAGAAAGTGAGAAAGAAAACAATCTCACAGATTCAACACAAAATTGTATGGGGTTTGACTTGGTCAGTCAGAGAGACGGGCGGACAGATGGACAGAACAACTACTTAATGAACTAAGAGACATGAAAAGGTAATAATATAAAAAGGTATGTCACTAACTTTGTGGTGCAGCATTAATGTTGTGTTTCCCAGAACTCACAGGGAGACCTGTTAACTTTTTTTTTTTACTGCTACAGCATAATTCAGTCTGGTATGATCTGCAGCATATGGTGGCGTATGTTGGTACAATCAGTATTCAGATATTATTTCTCTTCTGTACTTGGACTACAACACCACGTTTACATGTAAGTGTCCCCACAAAGTGACTGATAAAAGTTCAGATAAAAGTTTGCTTTAAATGCAATTTTACATACTTTATCTATTCTCACTCACAGAGATGACTCTACTTGTATGGCCCACATACACTCATGAGAATGATAATGCCCTATTTCTGTTTAATTAGTTTGAATGAGCTCTGGATTTATTCTAACAGTCATATATTTGAGGCTGTACTTTATCGTGCTGTTGAACTGTCCTGGGTTTTACTGAGAGGTAAGACCTTGTCAACTGTAATTTGAATGGATCAGTAAATATTGCATTATTTCCTGAATCCATGGGAATATATCTTACCTCTGAGCTGCTGGTTGTCACCCAGCAATCTGGTCACCACTTCATTGGCAGCCAGCTCCGGTGGGACCCTGAGGGCCCCTCCACTCTCCTCTCCAGACATGTCCCACTGCATAGGGCCATCAGGTTGGGGCTGCACCATCCTCTAGAAACACGAGTACATAAGTGTGTATTTACACACACACACACATACATACACACCTCATTTATTAATATGTAAAATCTGCATGAATAATTCCCGCATTCATCTTCACGGCTCACATGGCACACCCCAGCTCAGTCTGAGAGGCATGTACTTTCGATTTCATACAAGTCTCTCAGCCAGATCTTCTGGTCCACGCAACAGAATGTCTACACTCATAATTCTGGTCATTAAATGTCACTGCTTTTTGCGCCGGGTAACAACCTACCTACCCTCAGAGGTAACTTACAGTAAACAGGAGAAAACATTACGTCATCCCCAATACGATGAGACGAAGCACATTTTACATTGTTGACACATTTGTTTACAACGTTGAAGTAAATCAACCAATTTCTAATATTAACGTTAACTGTTATTAATTTGATGTAAATACAATCAACTTATATTTAACAGTTTGAACAACGTTTTCTTCCCCGCAGTGACACAAAATAAAAAAAACTTTGTTAGAAGGCAAAAAAAACAGTAGTAAAGAGCTCTTCTCACCCTCTATTTAACGTTATTTCCAGTGTTGTTGTCCGGAATAGCAGGCAGCCAGGCTTTCACTCTCATACAACCTGAAACTAGCGGAGCTTTTCAGCCAACGTTATAGCAGGCTAACGCCTGATAGCTAGCTAGCGACTTAGCCTCTGAACTAGCTAGAAACAAGTGGCTGCGCAATTGTAGGCACTTGTTGACTGTCATAAAGACAGGTCTACATTGAAGAACTGTATGTCTCTCCAAACACTCCACCACCTGAATTGTAAGGTTTTCCTAACTGTGCGTGTTTAAAATTGAGGTTATCTGTCAAAGCCGACGCCAGTGTTGCTAGCTAGGGGAAGTCCTAATTTCTTCACCCCGAGTCAAAGCTCTCAGGCAAGCCAGTACATCCTCAGCGGATGTACTGAGGATGCAGCAGGCACTTCCTCTGCTTAACCATACAAACCTCTTTTGTGAAATAAAGAACAGGTAGACTACATAATTCAAATTCAAACATTTCTTTTAGTGAAAATTATGTGAATCATTCATTTGGCCTTGGCAGTCACCAGATTTTGGACAGACAGTGATCTCCACCATTATCATCGAAACACTGAATGATGGCATATTTTTTATTTTTAATATTTTATATGCTTCTTATTTTGTCCTTTAATTGGCCACAAATCTATATATCAAAGAGGCAATAAACTGATGAATAATAAACTACAGTACCTCGTACTCCACACTCCAAACCAATAGGGAGCATCATATTACCAGAAATTTGTCTGCCCTATTTCGAGAAACATGTCAATGTTAGCCTAGCGAAAATAAAACGGTTGGTTTTATTTTGCAAGTAGCTTCCTTTCCAAGCTATTGAGTGAGGTCTAGTTAATGAGCAAGGTGAAACTGGAGTGTGAGGCAGATAGGCCGATAAGCACAGTATCAACAAAGGCATTTCAGGGATTCGACCCTGTGGCCTGTGCTACATATTGTATATTTCATATTGAAGATGTGTGTCATCATTGAAAAATGCGGTTCTGAAGACACCTAATATAGTGGGAGTAACAACATAGGTGGTTAAGTGTACTTTGGCAGATTGTCTGTGAATAGTTTTGTAATGGTCTAAAGGTCACAGACCATTTAATGTTGTAGCAAATATGATTCATTGGCTAATAATCAAAGGATTATAAGGATATTAACCATTGTATCAGTTTAAACAATGACTCATGCCTGTTTACAATAAAAAGATTGACAGAAAACATCAAAACAAGATGATTGGCTGTGGATTCAGATATTATCAGCCAATTAAATGGCCCTCATCAGTAGTAATTGCGGCCAATGATAGAGCCCTACTACCTAAACTAAAAATCTTATAATGTTTTTCATTGCTACTTACTCACACAGCTAAATCATGTGTATAAGTGGAAGACTGCTTATGTTAAGGAGGAGCTGATATATTGCGTTTAACAAATTCTGCCTAAATGAAGCAACGGTGAATATATCTGTGACTGGCGTGTCTGCCTTTTTCAGAAAAAACAGGGTCAGAACTCAATTTTTTTTATCAGGGCCCTGAATCCTCATCTCTATGTCTCTCTCTTGGTGGACGCGGGTGCTGCCTGACAGACATCACTCAGGGTGAAACAAATATTTGTCGTCAGGAAATCCCCCTTCCTTTTTCCGCAATGGGCGATGACGTCAAAGATACTCCGTCCCACACAGTGTCATTTGCGGATGTGCACAAAGTGAATGAGGCTTCAGGATGCTCACTGTACCTGCCGCTGGAGTTATTTTAGTTTTAGCTTGGATTTATCCGAGCGACGCCCTATATTTCCATATAGGAGAGACGGAAAAAAAATGCTTTATTGAGGAAATTCCGGACGAGACCATGGTTATTGGTAAGCTTTAATCGGACCGTTAGCTCGACAGAGCTAGCTAGCAACCCACGCCAACAGCTGGCTCCAGTCAAGGTGCTGCGCTGACAGTAATTAAGACAAAACCGAGGTTTGAAATTCACACCGTCTTGAGAGGTATTGGGTTTTCTGTATGTTTTTGTAACACAGCTACCGGATAGGTTTTTCTATCCTTCCCATGTTCTCTCAATTAGCTTTAGCATGTCACTGGACTTGCTGTCAGAAATATAATACGTGCTACGAGGTTCATTTAAATTACTTCCTTGTGTGTGAAATCGTATTGCAGGCAGAAGGATTAAAAATGCAATGAAAACTGTATGGTTTTATTTTTTAAATGACGTAAACGTCCTGGTTGTCTGCAGCCATCAGTGGAACCTACAGTCTGTGTTATTTCAACTTATTATTTGACTATATTTATGCATTTGTAAGCCTCCCTGTCCTGTTGAGAAGCCAACATCTGAAAGCATATTTCAGTGGATATCATCTTGTAAGAAGTTGGTTTGGGTTCGGGGCTCAAAGGAGGTCCAAATGTAACGGTTTGCCTATTTCGCTCAAGAATTGTTCCTTTTAAGTTGTTCCCATTAGAACTGCTATTTTTCAAATATAGCCAGTCAATACAATAAATCCTTAAATTGGTTTGATTGAATCGGCAATGATTGATATTTTAACAATGACAATGTAAGTAGTTTGTGTGACCATTAGCAGCCGCCTCAGTTCTATGGAGCTTTGTTCAGTTGTTGTTAAGTTTGTTATGATCCCCATTAGCCAGATGAAAGCTACTTTTCCTACATTCCACACAAAAAGAAAACATACAATACCAGATATAATTGATATACATAATTAAAATATACTTCTCACACATTTGATGTTCTTTGATTGATTATTGGTTAACCTGTAATTGTCTCACCTCATAGGAAAGTACAGAACTCAGCTGTGGGACAAACACACTAATACCTTCCTCCCAGCCACACCTGGTCTTGGGATGCATGTCGAGATCAAGGATCCAGATACAAAGGTAGGAACAGACAAATGAAGAGGAGGTGGTGTTCTGAAACACACTTGCATAACTATGAAGATAATCTAAAGATTTTATCTTGTTCAACTCTTCCAGATTATCCTTTCTCGTCAATATGGGTCTGATGGGCGGTTCACCTTCACATCTCACACTCCTGGAGAACATCAGATCTGTCTGCACTCCAACTCCACCAAGATGGCTCTGTTTGCAGGAGGAAAACTGGTATGAACTGTGGTTTGTAACTGGTTGACAACAATGTTTCACACATTACCAAACACCTTAAGCCTGGTTCACACTGCCGCCCGGGCGGTTCAATATCATTTATAGACGTTATCTAAAGCCATCTTTCCCTTTTATTTGGGCAATAGAAAAACGAATAATCAAATCATTTCTAAAAATGAAATCTAAGAATGTCTTTATTTAAATGAAATAGACAAAATATAACCATAATAAAGCTTATAAATGAATTGAACATCCATACAGGTATTTAATTAATCTGGCTGATTAAATGCTTTACATGAGGTCCCTGGATAGAATGTTCCAGTTAGAGGGATGAATGTGTCATTTTTCTGTCCTACCTGCTGCAACAGAGAAGAACTCTGTTCTCGCAGACCGTTTTACAGGTCAAACAGGTACGGCAGAGGTGTAGTTAATAACATTAACTTGGCTCCCTTCCAATAACTTTCAAAGTAAACCATGTCGGTGAATGTGTAAGCACACTACCAGAAACCTGGGAAATGGCTAAAATGGAATGCAGCCTAAAGAAAGTGCAGACATTTGAGGACATAATCCTACATGTGGACCAAGTTCACTGCTGATGTTGAGCAGCACAATAGGAACACACACTGTGTTTGTGACTTGTGTTAATTGCTGCGATAGTCTTGCCAGTTCCTTGTCTGTTGTAGAATAGATAGAAAAACAGTCAACCTGAAGATGTTTCAAGAGTTTCTCTACTATATAGAGGCGTCACTTGCACCACCAACTACACACAATCTGACTAATAGAGAACGTACACTTCATGGTCTTTAATTCTAACAATGGAGGTCACACTGTTCATTGAGGCTTGAGACCATGAACAGAGTGCGGTTGTGGAGCTAACAGAGCAGTGTAGTGCTACAGTATACTATATATCTCCCCTCTAGTCTACAACATGCTGCCATAACTGCTCTGGTTCTGTTTCTTACAAGCACGTACATTTCTAACTGTCAGCCTCACAACATTGCAGAGAGTGCATCTGGATATTCAGGTCGGAGAACATACCAACAACTACCCTGAAATCGCAGCTAAAGACAAACTCACTGAGCTGCAGTTGCGAGCACGACAGCTTCTGGACCAAGTCGATCAGATCCAGAAGGAGCAAAACTACCAGAGGGTTAGTAAAACATTCACAGTCGTGTTTGAGATTACAGCTTTACTTCCAAGGCTCTATGGACTTCATTGTGTGTCCCGTCTTCTGCAGTATCGTGAGGAGCGCTTTCGCATGACGAGCGAGAGCACCAACCAACGTGTCCTCTGGTGGTCCATCGCTCAGACGCTCATCCTCATCATCACAGGTATTTGGCAGATGAAGCATCTCAAAAGCTTCTTTGAGGCAAAGAAACTGGTGTAGTGTCAGTCAGAGAAAAAACAGAATCAGGAAACAACAGTAACAAGAAAAGACAGATTTAATTGACTGGAACGGAGAGACTCACCCACAGTGCAGAAAAGTCCAGGAGGTGACATGTGGTCTTAATATCAGCCGTGCAATGGTAAGAGCAAGCTCACAGATGTGGTTGTCTACCAAGCGATGTGTTTTTCCTACTTAATGATTTAGGCTAATCTTAATTTATTCTGTTACACCGTAGCATACCATTCCAATTGCCTCTGTTGTGTTTGTCAGGCAATGTTGTCTAGAAAACGTGTTTTTGGTCATTTTTCTATCTTCCTGTTCAGCATTGAGCAGCGTGGACATCAGTGGACTGAGTGTGTTTTTTATGTTCGTATGTTAGACGAGAATGTTAAAGCTGTTACCAGTACAAAGGGCCGCCCACACCAGGAGAGATACTATAAGGATAACAGAGACAACTGTGAGCATCCATGCTGATGCAAGATCACATTTTGTAGACAGTGTCAGAAAAGAAGACGCTGTACACTCCAGCGGTGTTAGAGACCCAAACTGGATGAATGTGTGGCGCCGCACATTCAGATGGACTTTGACCAGCTGTCAGTGTTCCTATCATTTATAATAAAACGCTCTGAAAGTGATCCCAGCAATATTGTTCACCACTGTCCATGTCATTAAAGTTATGGTCTGCTCTCCACCATTCTCTTGAGTTGAATGATCTTTATATCAATACATTTATGGTTATCTGTCTTTGTGTGGATGGCGCTTTACTCAACTACTGTATTGTTTCCTGATTTACCATTGTAGTGTTGCTCCTACCAGCTTTTGGAGCTTCGAAACACACTACTGTTTACAGGTGGTCAAAGTTATGCAGACATTAGACTGGCCTGAATGCTTAATCCCTCATGTTTAGGAATAATTATCATTGTAAAACACTTGATAAAGAAATGGTTTATAACAGCTCTAATGTAGTTATAAGTGGATATAAGGACATTTTAAACACTTGACAGTTGTTGTCTCAACTCCCATCCCGTCATCTCCGTTAAATCACTTATGAATATGAAAACTAGTGTACATGCATGTATGACAAAGTGTTTGGGTCCACTCTGCATACGGGTCTGCGTTGTTGTAGTTGAATAGGTCATCAAGTCACGGTTTATCTGCAGCATACCACATATCAAAACAAACACCAGAACTTATCTTTTCTGATGATGCAAGTTGTTTCTCTATTCAAGAATGTGTCGAGTAATTCAGTTTCAAAATTCAGTATCTGCATTGTCCCGATCATAGAGTTGACCTTACTTTCAACTTGATGCAAAAAAATAACATGTTTGCTTCTTATTTCAGTGATTCAAAAGTCGTGGTGTCGAGTCGTGTGCAAGTTCACTCTTCATCCGGTGACTTATAAAAGAATACTTTTGGTTTCTGTTTGACACATCTGTTCAAATTCAAAGTCATAAAGTCACCCTGCAGCCTGAATCCACACAATCTCCTCTTTACATTTATAACTATATTTCTACCAGCAGCAGTTTATTTTGGCTGAGATATTAATGAATAAATATTAATGAATAAATTACGCACTTTTTTTTCCTGTGGCATGAAGGCAAATCAAATATCTTTTATGATGTCAAATGATGAAAGATGTGGACAGTTACTGAATGAGTAATAACATAGAACGACACAACTGTAACTGACTGAACTCGAGGTCTACTTGCTGGAGGTCCTCCGGCCTTTCAGTCTCATCAAGTGTTTCTTCATCCGCTGATGAGGTCTGCAATTGGCAGCAAGGGGGAAGTAGTAGTAGTTAACTAAAAGCATTCATAATTAAGTACTGCTATTTTTTCTTTCTTTCTTTTATTCATAAAATGTTTCTTTACGACTGTATTATATAAAAATGTCCATGTGTTTGTAGCTACATTACATTGCGCAACAAATCCTAAGCGGCCATACATAATGGGAAACAAGGCAGTTGAAGGTCTGTGGACACTCGTCTATTAATAACCAGATTGTTAATGACTGTCCCTGTAATTTTCTAAAGCCTTTTACAGATTGAATCAAACACAATTCCTCAAGGTTGTTATTTTTGTTACCTCATCACAACATATTTATTCAGCAGTCTTGTCCTGTGTCATTGCTGAGCTTAAATTTCATTAAATTGTTTTGGATGTATTTTGATATGTTGGCAAACCCTGTTAATTCACATTTATAATAAGAACCCCAGGTGTGACCAGATTTTCATTTTGTTCATGTCCAGTTATTGACAAGCAGCATTCTCACGCATTTGTTCTATTTAAAGACGTTAAATTATCACTCAACGGTTCCAGTTTTTAATGGCGGTCTGGTTGTTACCTCCACGTGCTTAATAAAGAAACTTTGGCCAAACTACAGTATGCCTCTGATATTTTTATTTGATGCCCAACTAGAAGAAATACACTGCAAATGGCCGAATATTGTCAACAGTAAAATTTATTGCTTGGCTTCGGCTCCCCTCCGAGCCAGAATCCAACCAAACAATGCTGAAATGTCTCATTAAAGACGACAACCACATGTCTAACCACATTTATCACTGACAGTGAAAGCACTTTCCATGGAGACAGAAACACACACACCTGGCGACATCTTTGCAGCGTGAAGCTGCAGTGTAAAAATGTCCTCAAACAGTCAAAACAAGATGACCACTTGCATAGGTTACATCTTTCATCTCCCACAATGCACCACACAATGGCACTGACACAAGACTATTACACAACAAACTTGAATTTGCTCATATCAAGAATAGAGATTTGACTGCACACATAGGAAAACAATATCAATAAGGTGTCATTTATAAAGGGATAAATGATTTATTAAATCAAGTCTTTGTTTAATCTGTCCAACAAGAACGGTACATTGTACTGTGTGGAATTCTCCGGGACATACAGTCAAACACATTTTAGCACTGTTACATGTTGGGTTGGACACGTAGAAAATATCACATCAGCGCAACAAATTCCAAACAAATCCTAAATATCCGTTAGCTCATGTGAAATCATTTTCCATAAGTCAACATGTTTTCAGCAATTTGAACCTTGTAGTAGAGATGTCCATGAGGAACAAGTCAAAGCACTATAGGTTAGTAACACCTGTTAGACGCTACTTTTAAAAAAGGTTTAACTACTTTTGTCCTGAATGCCACTTTTTAACGCTTAAAAGAAGGATGCACAGAAAAGTGACGATTAGGCAAATACACTTTAAAATTATGCAAGAATTTTGCAATCCTAACTCCACATCAGTGTGGAAGCTGCTTCACTGCTCTGCTCACTTAGCATGTGAAGAGTGTTTTTATTTTATTAAAGGTTCCTCTCAAAGGGAAGCGCTTCTCAGTGTTCAGACACGGTGAGGTGCTGCATCTTCTTGGCGGACTGTTCCGACACGGTCTTGGATGTTTTCTCCGGGCTGGGAGCTGGACTGGGATTCGGAGTGTTGGCCGCACTGTTGGGGTACTCCCTGTTGCCGAATATAATGCTTCCCACTCGCACATTCGTGGCACCCACCTCGATCTACAACACATCGGGACAAAAGTTCATCAATATTCTTTCACTTAATAACATTACAGTAGTAGTCTGTTAATTACCTACAAAAATATAATTCCAAATTCAGATTATACCAATGCACCAATTGCACTACTTAGTAGACTCAAATACAATGAACAAGCCTAATAAAATAAAAACAGGAGATAATTTGACTAATATTCCTATAATAAACCAAGACAAACTATCTTGCACGTACTGGGAGTTAAAGATAAGATAAGTGTGATCCCTGAGTTAAGGAAAATGTATAAAAGGCTTTTACTCTGAGTCCTTAAAAGTAAGACCAGAACTGTATAACTGGGATGATTTGGCCAGGTAAACCCGATTTCCTTCTATGTGAAGCCTGATAACACCAGAGCAAAACCCCCCAAACAATCAGCACAGAGTATTTCTACGTGCTCAACAAGGTTTGTAAGTGCTAATACTCACCGCATGTTCAAAATCTGTTGACATGCCCATGCTGAGCTCCACGTCCTCCAGAGGTATCTTCAGACTGTCACACACCTCCTGCCTCCGACTCAGTAGCATCTACGAGCAGGCAAACTTCATTTACACAGCGTTTTACTAACGTTACAAAGTGAATTAGAGGAGGAAGAAAGGAGAGACATGGAGATAGAAGGATAAAAAGGACGGAAGATGATAAAAAACACGAAGAAAAAGAGTTTTCTAAATTATCAAGGACAAGTGCTCTTACGATGCTCTCAGACTTGATGGAAGACTCCACAAGAGCAAACAACAACAGAAGCCTTGAGCTTAACCCTGGTGAGAAGTAACCACCTCCATCCAGTAGTCAGATGGAAAACCTCCTCCACATACAATACTGTGTAAACTTCAGTAGTTTATTATATAGCTTATAGTCAACCACCAAACATCACATAGAAATGTAATGTTGCTTGGCTAAACATCTTCTGTACCTGAAAGTCTGGATTTGGACCCTGGGTGAGCTTGAAGCCGTAGCGCCCAATGGTCATGAGTCCTGAGAACTGCAGGGCGGAGCACTCGGATACAATGTGTTTCACTGTGTTCACAGTATCATCTGGTGGCAGGCCGTGTTTACCTATAGTTGCATACAGCAGAGTATCTCAACAACCAGCTCTGTGCTAATTATTCTATGATGCAAACAGTGACGGAATCAACACTAACTCTGTTCTCCGCTGGTGTTGATCTGCACCATGACCTTTAACCTCTGTGTGTCGACGCCTCTGATGCGCTGCCACGAGCTGTTGACCTTGTCAGCCAGTTTCGCAGAGTCGATTGTCTCCACAAGGAACAGGTGTGGCACGCCTGGAGACAGAGGGACAAGAGTTTGAGTCAGTGCCAGGTGTGCTATCATGCAGCTTCAGCAGGAGAGTTAACAGCCACTCACCCAAAAGTTTGTTGACATTATTCTTCTGTAGATGACCAATAAAATGCCACTTGATTTCTGGACATGACTCTAAAATCTGAACAAGGACAAAACATTCAGTAAAATATGTCAAAGCCTTGGGTGGCAAAAACAATTGATTCTGCCATATAAAACATGTACACCCACCAGAGGATCTGAAGCTTTGTCCACCAGTTCATTAACCTGGCAGAGACACAAGGACGCAGTTCATTATTTCACACATTTATACTTCTCAAGGTTTCACTTTTGGTGCTCAGGTACTTTGGAACGTGCAGAGGGATGAAGACCAGAAGTGGTTGACATTATACTCACATAATTTTCTCCAAAGTCACGCTGGCCTTGTCTGTAGGCCTCCAGAACCATCTCTGGGGGTTTCGTTTTGCTGACAGCGACAAGGCGAGGCGGCACAGCTGGAAGTGTCTGCGAAAGGACAAAGCATTCTCATTTAATATTTGTTTAGGTGACTGTATCTGTAGGATCTGTGTATAATGGGTCTTTGTTTGTATGTGTGGGCTCTGTGAGCCAAACCTGTCAGAATGCTGCAAAACAACGAGGAAAGTGTCAGTTGCTATGAAGTGATTCTGTGATACATCATGAATCCTGTATTAATCTTGACTGGCAGTAACAAGCCACTGAGTGACATTTGAATGTACTTGGAGATATGATATAAATTTCTACATGCTCAAACCTGGCTGTAGTTTTCATTGGGGACCACAGAGTGATGGCCGTGTATATCAATTGCCTACAAACATGCCTAATGAATGCCGAGCCAGGACTAGCTTACAGGCATTGTATTTCTATGAAATACGGTGCATGCAGACACTATGTAGGCTTCATCACCCTGCCCCCGGGCATATCATGCTGCCACTACTACACCATGCACGATGTTATGAAAGTGCTGCCACAAGCCCGGTTATCTCCGATCCAAAGGTTATGTTTGGCAGCCTTACATAACGAGTCGTGCTACCGCAGCACGACTTTTCGGATCCCGAAAAGTACCGCGACGGAAGCGGCGCTCCTGCGTGGAGCTCCCCGGGCAGCAGTTTACCTTGGGTCGCCGTGATGCCGCCTGGTTCACCCGCTCCACTACCGACTGTAACGCTTTCCCAACCTCCTCCGACATTGCTACTTTCCACATACCGTCAGACGGCTACGACACAACGTAAAGAAGCGTGTCACGGTGACGACAAACGGCTTTCAAAATAAAAGTCTGCCAGAATATTACGCACGTCATCAGATAGCGCCCTCTATTTCCTGACTTGTATTGCAGCTCCGGTTCTCTTTTAAAGAACTCATTACTCCTGTCTCGTTTATGCCTATTTAATGCATATTTCTGTAGGAATGTACTTTTATTGCAGAAAAAATAATTTACCACTATACATTTAATTTGTTTCGGTTTTATGGTACTATAACCTTTTAAATTAGTTACATCTTCATTGTAGAAACGTGACTTTACACGTTTTTTTTAATGGGGAGATAAGGGACTACTGTCCACTCAAAAGTGGCAAAGACCCCAAAAGTCAAATAACCATCATTCTGCCTGACATAAAACACTTTATTATGATGAATAAGTAACAAAAACCTTGGTTTACAGTACTACAGTACATACAATACTCTGTTTTACATAACAGGGGCCTTTGACTCGCTGCTAATAATGTGGGCAATACACTGTACCACGGATATTCAACACAATAACACAGAATACAAAGGAAAAATGATTTATTCACAAGATTACACGATGCAAAACACTTTCAACAATAGCTGCTTTGCCTCAGTTAAACAAAGAATATAAAAAAAGAGATTTCAGAATGTAAAAAGGTGCATCTGGAGCCACCCTCTTTCCTTTCTTCTCATACTCTCTCCAAAGCCTCCAACATGATGATGCTGTTACCCCTGATGACCTACAATGACAAATAAGACCACGCAGTTACACACCCGACATTTAAACCTTCCCATGGAACAATAAACAAAAAAAATATCATTGTGAATATTATGACTGATATTGTTATTGTGATAATGTTTGCATTTTGTTTTCCCTTTCATGAAATTATTTTTCCTGAGGTCTGTGCTGGGGGTGTCATACCAGAAATTATGTAAGGGGGACAAATACTGCTGGATTTTTTTCATTCTAGATGCCAAATTCAATCCCAAAATAATAAAGTAAAATGCACGCATTTCAAAACGAACTTGGTAATAAAATCCTGTTACACATAGTCTCCATTCACGACTCCAGTGTTTCCCATTACTTATCTACTTTGTCCCTATTGTTTCCCAGCATAAAGCAAGGGAGCGGCTGGCTGGCTGGCTGGCTTACAACGTCATATATCTTTTATGTAAAATATTTCAAGTTATCATGAATCTGTCCGCCTAGATACATTTGGCGGCCCATCCTCGATTGATAAGCTAGATAATTTCTCATCGCCCAGTGTTTGTCCAACTTACTATCACACTGTAATCGTTAGAAGATGCAGACAGTGGATATTTTACAAGCACAAAAAAGGCGTACGACCACCATATGGCATCTCTTTGCTCCAGTGTCGCTCTCTCTGTCTCTCTCAACCAGCATTCGGGGAAAGCACTGGCTTGTGTGTGTTTTTATCTTTTTAAATGGACCTGTTGCTGCACATTCATCTATCCCCATGTTGTAATTGTCCAGTATACGGCATCTATGGTACCTAAGGTACTTCCTGTACCATAGGAAAACAGGTGTTGTGTTTTCAGAATTTTCGGCATTGAATTGGTACTGAATTATAGTTTCCCGTGACATCCCTAATCTGTATCTATGGAAAAACTCACAGTAAGGTTTGGTCTTGCATTGGATTTGTTGAAAATTAGAATATTTTCAACTTTATCCAGGATGTAATATAATCTTAGAATGCAGACTGATAATGGAAAGAGATGGGGAATGTTGGGAAGATACTGACCACCATGCCAATGGTGTTCTGTTGTCCTCCAGGACCCATCTCCAGAGTGTCATCCACCACCAGGTTCATAAAGGGGTCAAACCCTCTCAGGATGCCCTGCACGTGTCGGCCTCCATTCAACTTCACTAGAAAAAGAATTTGAATGTAAGGTTTAATGCATTACCCTGTTTCTTTTCAGTTGCCCATACTGCTTTGAAATGTTGTAGGATATGCTCTGGTTGTTTTGTGTTATATTAATATCAGCATAAACGGCCATAACATTGGGTGTAGTGCCTCATTTTATGAAATCAATTCATTAAATCCTGATCTGCATGTATGCTATCACATACCAGTAACACCAATTTACAAGTTACATGCCTCTTATCGTGCTGAGATCTCAATGATCTCAATGATCTCGAATGACAAGTACAAACAGGATACCCAAAAGCCCACAATTCATTCAAGGGCACATATAAGTTCAAAAACACTATTGTTGATCACTCTAAAATAAATGTTTTGTAAATATGAGGAGTTGTATATAATAAACTGAATATCTGAGAATTGGAATACTGCTGACACCAGAAATTTTCCAACAAAATCAATTGGTGATGCAAATAATGTTAACATTTATTAATTATTCTGTCAATAATATTCTTTAGGTAGGTAGATACTTTATTTATCCCGAGGAAAATTCAAGGATTTATCCCGAGGGAAATTCAATTTATTCTTCCATCGGTCTATCAAACACTACATTTTCTGGAAAATATAATGGTATTCCCAGTGTCTAATAGGTTAGCGTGCTTTATATTACGAACGTTTTAACTTAAGATATTAAATGTTTTGTCAAATTGAATGTTTGTTTTTCACACGAGGACTAATGACAAAAAACTGTCATTAGTGATATCTTGAATTCATATAGAATTAAAGGGCTGAAGTCATTGAATTATAAACATGCTGATTAACATTCTAAATAACTTTTCTACGTTTGTGCTCTTCTCCACAAGCTAACAGGATTGAGAAATACAGACACATCCGAACCGTTCAAAACAACTCAAGGACCAGTTGGTCAAAGACCTGCAGATGATTTGTTCCTGAAGCGAGTTTGAATGTCAGCCGGAGTATGTACTCACGTGAAAGTTTCTTGTCCATGAACCTGAAAGAAGAAAACTAAAGTTAATTAATTCAACATTATAGAAGCTGGCAGTCAGTAAGATAACTTAACGCTACGTGCTAGCTACCGCTAGCTTGTTTCCCTTGTTAACAATCAAGCCGGGTTAATGAGCGGCTACGACTTCGGCCTATTAAAACATCACGTGTAGTCTTCTTTGAAAAAATATACAACTTACTTTTTCAGCTCGGGTGGGTGTGCTTTGCTCATTTTGGCTTATTTTACTATACGCAGACACAGTTTGTCGTAAGATTGCCGTTTAACAAAACCGCGGAAGGAAAGCGTGCGCGGGGAGACCGGAAGTTCATCAGCAGCCTTCCATAAAAGGACTTCTTCATATTTCTATACTACGCCACCACGAGGCCGGGAGGATGTTTTTTCATCTTTCACGCTGCCTAAAATTCACGATGCGTGTTTCAAGTGTTTTTCGACTCAAGAAGTGGTATAATAAAAGGGTAATATACAACGATGTATATTTGGATAGAACACCAAATTGCATTGTCATGTTCCAAGCTGACCTCCATACTTAAGATAACTAACTAACTAGGACATTTGTAGAAAAGCAGAGATTCAATTTTTTCTTTTTTTAGATTGAAAAGCAATTGAACCTTCTTCAGTGCAAGAACGTTGAATGTATAGAATGTATAATTTGTGTAAAGAAAACAACAAGAATTAGGTGTGATGAGTCATTCACATTTTGCAACTTAAACATTGCAAGAGAAATCAAATCATCCTGGCACTACATTTTATGATAAACCAAAAGACAGCTTAACTAAAAATAATGGTTGGGACTTTAGTCTATTAATTTTATAGGTGTTTCAGTATTACTGCACTGATTGCTTATCATTCTGCTGTAGATGACCTGAACAGAGTTGTGAACATGTAAGCAGATGTAGTGGTGCTGAAGAAGTAAGCGACTACCCGATATTAACATAAAAGCCTGTTTTCAAAAATACTTGGAAAAAATATATGGACAACACTTCATGTGAAAGATTTATTTAGGTCATCGATAAAGAACCATTAACCAATTTACAAAACACATTGAAAAAGTGGACGCTTCAAAAACCTATAAAATAATATTCTACATTTCACAGTAACAGTTTGAAAATAATTTCAGAAAAAAACATGTTGATTTTAGTCCACTCCCCAAAGAGCACTTCTGAAGCATCACCTTCACACAATATGAAGGGCTGCCATCAGTCTATTCGTTTGCATAGCTTGGTAATGTCAAGAGTTCGTACCATTTAGACAGACGGGCTGTAAGAAATACATTTCATTGAGTTTAACTATCCATAACAGCCGTTTAAAGTTTGTCCGTTCTATACAGTAAGGCAATAAAACCAGAACATGACTTAGAACAGCAGAAAAATGCTTAATAAATGTGACATTCACCCCTTTTGACTTTATTCAGAAATAGGCAGAACATATCCTAATATGTTGTGGCCCTGACCAATTCATCAAACTTCAAAGCCATTAATCAGTTTAGATGCAATTATACAGGTCCAACACATAACCCAGCCAGAGACAGAGTTCTCTCCAATCTATGAGTATTTATTGCCAAACCTTTAAGGAAAAATACAGCAGAAGACATACCGGGCCATCCTTAGCTACAGCACTCCAGATGCCTTGTGTAAAAATATACTATAGCATACGAGATATCTGGAAGTACTTTGTCTTGTATATGGTACCATGGTCGTGCAGAAAGGATTTCAACTGTAAGAAGTAGTTGCTAGTCAGTGACAATAAAACAGACATGCCAAACTCTATTACAGAAGCATAATGATGTTTTAGCACATTTCTCACTGTTGAGGCTACCACAGCTTTAAAAAAAGGTATGAAAACCTTCCAGACTAGAAAATTCCTTTATATTTGTTTGGCGATAAAGTTGAAACATAGAAATGTTAGGTGGGTAATTTTTCACTATCATTCAAATGTTGCTGCCAAGATAATAGAAACCATAAACAAATAACACCTACAGTCTGCTGTGGAAAATGGTTAACAGGGAATTATGTAAGTGATTGTAAATAGGCTAAACTTGCAATAACACCCTGTATGGACCTTCAACACACTGTTTTTGATGATAATCCATGACATTAACCCAACATCGCATTATGAACACAAATAGTCTGGATGGTCAAGAAATGAACTGGTTAATCAACAAGAATTTCTTAGAGATTTCTTCAATCTCCACCGTCTAACCCCTCAAGGTTAAAGACAGTTGCATTCAAATAGTCTTTTGTTGCGAGTTCCCCTCTGTGATGAAGTCCTCCTCCACTCTGACTCGCAGGTGCTCCTGACAGTGTTCGAGGAAAGAGTCCAGTGCTGAGAAACCCTGCTGGCAGGGCACACAGTGGTAGAGCCTCTGCTTCTTTGACCCTGGCTCCTTACAGGTGTCCATCTCGCTTGTGCACACGCTGCACTGTCTCCTCTTCACGGACGATTGGTGGAGCTCCACGTGCTCCCTCAGCTGTGACTGCAGAGAGAAAACCTCTGCGCAGGAGGGGCATGGGAATTCTCTCTCCAAATCCTGTGCTTCTTCTTCCTCCTCCTCCTCCGCCACTTGAGGCACTTCAAGGCATCTTCCAGGATCACTGACCCTTTTCTCTACTCTGGCCATTTTCCTGGGCCTCCCTGGACCAGCCCTAACAGTCTTGTGATCTGCCAGACTGCTTTCTTCTGGTAATTTGGAGTCTTTGGCGGTACTTTCCACATACTGGATTATGTTTTTGATTGTTTGAAAACCTGAAGATCCGTGCAGCTGTCTGTAGTGGGCCCTAAGTGACAGATGATGGAAGAACAATTTACCGCAGACTTGGCATGGATATATGCCTGCTTTTCTGCGCTTGGTGATGACTGGGTGTGGTTCTCTCAGGATATTTTTCTCTCTGCTGTGCTTTTCTTTTCGGTGCAAGTACAGCTTAGAGGTGCTCCTGAAAACCATCTCACAGGAGCGACAGCTGAGAAGCTGCCTCTTTGATTTCGAAAATGTATTTGGGTCTACTTTAGTCTTGGTATTCCCTCTTTTCCTTGCCTCTCCACCATTACCATCTTCTTTGGGCTTTTGGTCCTGTGATGCCTTCCGCTGCTCCTCTCTATGGTTGGTCCGTTTATGGCGCTGTAGCCCTACCGCTGTGAAGAAGGCTCTCGAACAGAATTGGCACACTATAACAGGTCTGCTGCTGGGTCCTGGGATGTCTAACGTATCAGAGCGAATTGAATCACCCTCAGTAACTGCCGGAGAATCATCCGCAAGGCTACTGTTATCAACTCCATCTGATGGAGATGGTGGTTCACTACAGCCAGCCTGCTGATGGTGCAGTAGAGCCTGCTTCTGGCTGAAGTCTCTCCCGCATTGGGCACAGGCGTAAGGGATACTATCCATGAGGTGAGGCTGCCGGTGGGGTGACTGTGGTTTACCAGAATCCGGGGAGTGAACCAAACATTCAGGGCATGGAGAACCAAGCAGTACCTCTCCACGACAAAGCTCACAAGGGGAAGAATTGTGATTGCACTTGTGTAGCTGTAAGGACGACCTCAGGGAGAACTCCTGTCCACAAGAGGGACAACGGTGAGGCTTCGGTAATGTGTGTTGTAGTTCCTGGTGGTGCAACAGTTCTGTGGCGAAATTGAAGCTCTTACCACATTCTTGACAAATATATGGGGATTGGGACGGTTGATGACTCTGGCTTTGTGTGTGCGGTTTGGTTTCAGCCCGTGCAATGAATGTGGCAAGCCTGGCCAGTGTGTCTGTTGCTGTCCTGGAACGGCTGAATGACTCCTGGGCCCGCGTGGTGCTCCAGCTGACTCCATCCATCCTCCTTCTCCAGCTTCTGTCCTGCTTAATGAAAACAGTAACTGCTTAGAAATGCTCAAGCCTCAATCAGTGCTCAGTTAAATAGGTATCACTGTTTCGGAAATGCTGCAACACAACATTAAAGAAAGAACTTTCTGGACTTTAATACCACATTTTCGTATGTACAAGGAGTTTGCTTGAAATAACATAATATATGAAATATGGAGTGAAGTCAACATAGTAAAAATATATAAAAATACAAACAGAATTTGGTGTCTGTGGATCCGCCAGTCACTAACAGCAAAGTCTAGTCACAGCTTAGTTTAGAAAAAACGGAAATGCGACCACTACCTTAGCTTGTTCCCTCTCCTTGCAAAGGCTGGCGATAATTTAAATATACGGTTCATTTAACAGTGAATCAGGAACCCAATAAACCTTAACTGAACACGTAGACGCCAGTTGACTGAGAAGTCAGAGGCGTCCTGGTTGTGAGTTTGCTAGTAAACGACAGTGCGACCAAAAGCAGTCATCATGTTTGCTAACATTAGCTCGTTGCTAATAAACGATAGCTGCGCTGAACTAACATGTTGAAAATGTACAACGTTCCTTACTTAAAAACCGCTTAACTTACCTTGTCTTTCAACAAAACGCACCTCGACGGGTGCGTTGTAATGCCAACTGGATAAATTGAGACTGTGTCGAGCAAAGACTTGGTGTCGTTACCAAAAGCCTCACTAGCATGGCTGCAAAAGTGAAGACGAAGTTAGTGGGGGTGTTACTTAACTGCGCCGTCAGCTCTTCCGTCACGTCACTTGCCCCTTTAAATCGCCGTTGAGCTTCTTAACGTAAAGTGTATTTCATCAAGTTGTTGTGAATCACCTCCAACAAGGAGGTCATGTCAGAATTAAATTCACGTTCAGAATTAGGGAAATAGTTACGGACGCATTTCCACCAACTGGGCGTCTTGCGTCATGCTTCATGCCCCTGGAAGAGTCCATTAAACGTGGGAGTGATCTGGGAAATAGCACCGGCTCTTTTATGATAACATGAGTGCTCAGTGCCAACGGGCCGGACGACTACCTCATCTACATACCTGTAAAATTAGATGAATTAAAAGGAATGAGTGCCAGGGCTGTAAAGTGTAAGGGAGTGTGTTTAATTCCTATCCACCTACTTTTTTTTGTATCTCAACTACACACTTGCAAACGTATCTTGCTCGGCTGTGGCGCTGCTACAATGACATCTATCTATCTATCTATCTATCTATCTATCTATCTATCTATCTATCTATCTATCTATCTATCTATCTATCTATCTATCTATCTATCTATCTATCTATCTATCTATCTATCTATCTATCTATCTATCTATCTATCTATCTATCTATCTATCATCTATCTATCTATCTATCTATCTATCCATCCATCCATCCATCCATCCATCCATCCATCCATCCATCCATCCATCTATCTATCTATCTATCTATCTATCTATCTATCTATCTATCTATCTATCTATCTATCTATCTATCTATCTATCTATCTATCTATCTATCTATCTATCTATCTATCTATCTATCTATCTATCTATCTATCTATCTATCTATCTATCTATCCA
>CAAKHC010003911.1:12937-31766 GCA_901007825.1 Macroramphosus scolopax | reverse complement strand
TTCATTCTGAGGTCCAGTTGTAAAGTGTCTCATCAGTATTTTCTTCCTTAAACGATCTGTGGATGTGGCTCACAGTCGTTATGGTAACGTGTTGCTACACACGGCTGAATATGTAGTTCTGGTGTCCTCGTCTTCTCCCTCTGTCTTCCTTAGATTCAACCCTTTGAAGGTGCTGCAGCCCAAACGTCGCTTGCAGCAAATACTGCCGTCCTCACCTGTCCCGGTGCCAAAGCCCGATTCGGGGTCGGGGACAGCTGCGCCGGCAGCCACGGCGCCGGTGGCCATCCCAGTGCCGGCGCCCCCTGCGTGAGACACACTTCAGTTACAGTCTCAGCGAGCATGCTCACCAGCTGCAGCTCCGGCATGCACTGCAGCCACGGAAACGAGCAGCAACAGCGCACAGGCAACATTTATGCTGCCTTGCAAATTTGCAAACTCAGGGTTTTCCCCTCAGTCTCAGGGAAATACTGATTCACATGATAAACCAGATTCTTATCCTCTAAGATTCTGATTCTAGAAACACATCAAGACTCAGTATCTAATAGAATCGTGAGCGTTGTAAATCCATCCGCCCCTTCTGCCTCTCATACGATCAGAGAAAACTTGTGGTTTGTTTTAAAGTGCGACAAACAACCTCGACAACCTGCAGGTCGGTCCTGATTCCACCATGTATGATAAACAAAAGTGAAATCCCAAGAGGAGTTCTGAGTGCCGATATTCACCAAGGAAGCTCACATCAACACCGGCGAACCTAGTAGAAAGAAGACGAGGGAAACCCTGACACTTGTGGATCTGTAGGAGCACCTGTCAACCATTTGATCCGTGTTTAGCTGCTACATGCACATTACAAATGCTATCGTTGTGCTGTGGAAGCCAATCGTGATCAATCGTGATCACTCGTGATCACTGAGTCACCGCCAGCGTTTCCACGGAGATGGTGAGACACCGACAGTGCCTGAAAAGACAATGATTTCGCTTGTTTAGAACATTCCTGCTTTCCCACACTCACACTAAGAAAACAGACTCCTGGGAAACCCTCAGACCACCTACCTCCACCTCCTCCTCCACCCAGAGTCTCTACACAGGTTCTGATGGATGAGACACCGTCACACCTTTCACTGCTTCAGCTGCTCCCGCCGCTTCCCTCTGTTCTGTTCATGTCTTTGTTCTTGTCATATATTGATCTTTGACAGACTGCTGTCAATATCTGACCTCCTACCTCATTGCATCACACAGGACATGTTTACTAGCTCGTGCCACTTGGGTCATCTCATGACTGGAAACTTGTTGATGAATCACACACACACACACACACAGTATTCATATTTTAAATATGGCAACCACAGTGTAAAGTTTAAATTTTGTAGACTGCCTCTGGGGAATTATTAAACATTCCTGCACAGTTTTCACATTTGATTGGCATCACGCTTCCTGAATACATACGACCTCAGACTTATGACTCTAAGCATGTCAGAGCCGTGAGTCACAAGAACAGGATGACGGTTAATGCTAAAACTCACAGTAAGTCAGTCAGTAACTATCGTTAGTTTGCAAACATGAGCCTGAACCCAGACGCTTTATATTACTTTAGCAATTCAACATTTCATTTTAAAAAAGGCAAATTGTGTTTGAACTCGGTGCGACGACCCCGTCACCGCTTGGAGTTTTCATGTCCTGTGTGGATTTTTGTCACGGCTGCTCTGATTGGCCCCGCTTGTCCCCCCCGCCCTCTGCAGGGGCCAGTGATTGGGCAACAGCCATGTCGCTCCTAAAGTAACACATCTTCAAATTTGCTACATGACGTACTTTCACTTACCAATTTATTAGGTATACCTACATCAAACACGGTGTAAGTCAACAGTCCTGCAGTGAATATGTGTCAGGATTTTTCTTAATAGAGTCAATAACCACACAACGCTATGACAGGAGGATTTATTCCAGGCTGCTGCTTTGCACTGCATTAGTTTCATGTAGGTGAACCTAATAAATGAGCAAGTGAGTGTATAATATTATTACAATATCCACTTTATTAGCAGGAACCTGCTGACAGAAGTTGCCCATCACAGATCACCTCCTTCCTTTCCTCACCGATATAACTCAACTGTGATGCTTAACAACTTACTTCTGCAGGGCAGTCGAGTTTTACTGCTGACAATGAATGTTTGTGTCAGCTTTGTATGAAACCTCACTGTTTCGCTCACACGTCCGGTGCTTTACGAGAGCTGTTTTATTGTTGGTGTTACATGGACGAGGTTGTAATCTGCCGTAACTGAGTTCAACATTTGCGAAGACCAGTCATGCTTTCAAGCTTTTACGACAACTTAGTCAAGCTAGCGTCTTTCTTTAATTGGTCCAATGAGCCAGTAAAACTTGGACCGTTATGTTGGAGGACTTATATGATGTATGTGAGAGTTCAATGCTTTTTATAATGATGCTCTCATTCCTCTCAGAATATTTAATCTCTCATAAATTATGTTGCAGGATGCTAGCATGTTAGCTTGTGTTCAGGCCTCGTAGCTGCAAATTACTTCAAGAAGATGTTTTGTGTGGGGTGCCGAAGAGAGCCGCCTCTACCATTAAAGCAGGACTTTCCATCTTTGTTCTTGCAAAGCTTTTAAAGAGCCGCCTCTCCTGGGTCCCTTCAGTGTTCTAGTGCTTGTTCATATCTGCTTGCCTGAAGCTCTGAATGTACTAGCTGACTTCTCTGACGTGCTGTTGGCGACAGCTTTTTTTACAGCATGCATATGTTGGTAGCGTATACATGGTATGTTTCTGTGGTGTAACACTCATTTGTCTCTGCCTGGTCTGTCAGGTTTGACTACTGCAGGTTCATAGAGCTAGACTACGTCCCCATGGAGACAGGCTGCATGGTTTCAATGCGCCCGACCAAAGGCTATGCATCGACGAAGTCGCCCACTAAAGGCTGCTCCTCCACCAAGTCTCCGGACCGCAACTGCCGCTCAACAAACTCTCCCTCCACCACCCCTCGTTCTCGGTCTGTTGGGAATCCCTCCTCTTTCCTCCCGATCAGTGTTTGCTCTCTGACGCATGGGAATGACGAGACACGTTGTGCTGCTGTGAAAGTTCCGTGATGTCACTTTGTATGAACCAGCAGACGGCAGAGGTGTTGACATGACGATGTTTCCACAGCATTACCCGCCACTCCTTCTTTTCTCTGTGTGTATTCCTTTTGTTGTCGTGCACCCGTCGCAGCTGCCCGTCCTTCATTTCATTTGGTTTGATTTTTGTTTCATGTCAAAGCCAACTGCCTTTTTAACTGCAACATCGCCCAAAAGAGTGTGTGTGTCCTTGATTTATGCAGAATCGTTGTTTGGCCTGTATTTGCTATGTGCTTGTCCATACTTCTCTGTGCTGTACTTGCATGTCAGTGGACCGTGGATCCATTTGGATTTGTGGTTTTGAAGCGTCAGGATATCGTTGCTGAACAGCTGACAGATTTCACTGTCACCTCGGCTGGCTGGAGTGTGATCTCGTGATGTTGCCAGGAGAGATTAACATGTCTATCCTTACTTTGGAGCAGGCGGACACCAGCAGCTCCCAGTAACAGAGATCCCTATGGCAACACCTCCCTCAGTAGCAGCAGCAACTCAGGCTCTTGTAAAGGCAGCGACTGCAGCCCCACCAAAGGGTGAGACATGAACCACTGCATGGACTGCTCTGTGATCCCAGATGTAGATACCCTCCAGCTCATGTTCCCACGGAAGGTCCGGGGAGTGTTTGAAAAAGTACAACTTGAGTATTTGTCGACCTGGGTGTGATTCCCCCGTGTTGTGCTGTCATATTCTGTTATCGGGATCAATCCAGGCGTAGCACACTCTGTCAATAATGGACAGATTGAAAAAAAATGCTCCCGTTGATCAAATATAACAACACGACACTGAGGAATCACACCCAGGGTGAAAAACTTCCAGCTAAATGACTTCAGAGGGGGGTCATGACGTATTGAGAGTCTCAGTAGGATCATGTAGTTTTTAATACGAACCTAAAACCATTGAAATCAATCAATCAGGGAAACGCCACTGTTACCTTTCACATGATTTTGTCCCATTTGTCCTAGACGTCACCAGAAGTACACGTCATGTACGGACAACCACGGTATCCGGCCCCCTCCTCCAGAGCAGTACCTCACACCCCTACAGCAGAAAGAGGTGTGTATCAGACACCTGCGCGCCAGGCTAAAGGAAACCATCAACACACTGCAAGACAGGTGAGACCATGGAATCTGGTCCTGCTGGTCCTTTCGTACTTCCTCAGGTTCTCTTTCTTGTTCCTGCTTTTCTACCATCATCCCTGAACTCTCTTGTTCTCACCCCGTCTTCTGTTCTTCCTTCCTTTACTCTACCATTTTGTCCCTCTTAGGGACACCGAGATAGATGAGCTGAGAGGCCAGCTTTACCGGATGCAGGAGGACTGGGTTGAGGAGGAGTGTCACCGTGTGGAGGCTCAGCTGGCCCTGAATGAGGCACGTCAGGAGATCCAGCAGCTCAAACATGCTGTGGACACTGTTCGTGACAAGCTCAGTGATGCTGGGGGGTTGAACGGGGATATCGGGGTCCAAAAGTACTTCCAGGACATCAACACTCAGAACCACAAGCTCGAGAACCTTTTGCTAAGCATGGAGTTAGCCCAGGCTGGATTAGCCAAGGAGGGGGAAGCCATGCCTGGTTGTCGGACCCGTGTTGGGGGTTCAGCACCAGCGTCAGTGTCAGGGGAAAGTCCAGGAGGGATATCCAAACCAGCATTAGGAGGGAGGGGGTCTTGCTCTTGTGATTGTTCCCCAGCCCATTCTCTGACCCGGAGCTCCACCTACACCAAGCTAAGCGATCAGACCGCGGACCGGAACGGCAACGGGCCAGACTTTCCGAGCCTGTCAGGCGATGGCAAACAGGACAGCGGCTTTGTGTGCTGTGGGGAGAGCAGTATCCCAAGTCGGGCTGACCTCCTGCTGGAAGCCGCCTTCCTTTCTGAGGAAACAGCATCTTTACTCAACTCTTACGCACAAACCTTTTCCAACACCCTGCCCAGCTCTCTGCCTCACACCTTCTCCCATACCTTACCTCATTCTTTCCCTCACAACGTGTCCCGCTCTGTTCACCACACTGTGCCGCATTCCTCCACCTATGAGAAGCTGTGCACTGGTGAACGGGTGGCGCCCGTCCGTTGTGGCCTGGGTGGAGGGAGCTGTATGAGCCACCCCTGCCTGTCCCACCATCATCTGTACCTGCACCCTCTGCGGGAGACAGGGATTCAGACTGAAAGCTGCCCGATCCCTGCAACAGCAGCGTACCCATCCGACCTTGATACTATTGCTGAGCAACGTACTTTCCGTTCCCAGGCCTGCAGCCCCACCTCGACCTGGGTGTCCGACGAGGGGGAGGAGGAGCTGGACTCCATCACCACCACCACTTCTATAACCACAGCAACTGTCATGAGCACGGCCACAGAACCAATCCCGGTCTCCAAAATTCCATTTATCCCCCCGTTACCAAGATCTGCAACTGTGTCGTGTTCCATGGAGAGTCCGTCGTATGAAAGGAAGGAAGATGCAGAGGAGGAACAGAGAGCGGAAGAAGCAGCCACAATGGAGACGCATGAGGCTACAGCAATAGTCCAACTCACAGAGGATGGGCAGCCGGCGCAGGTGGGCTCAAAGGAAGGGAATGTGGTGGAAACTCAGGGGACAGTGAAGGAAGTAGCACTGTGCAATTCAGCCGACACAACAGCAGAGACAAAGGGTGAGTTAAAGTGTGTTGATTCCGCTGGGGACAACAGGCAGAGCTGGACAAAACTGGACAACCTCAGCATGGACGACTTTCAGGAAGTCGGTCAACTAGCAGGATCAGCTGAAACAGAGACGGCAGACCTGAGTCCAAGTCGCCCAGGATCGTCACAAGGTGCAGAACCTCACACCTCTCAGCCACGGAGATCCACTTCCCACGAGGAGATAGCCGGTGTCATCGTTGTGGAGGTGCAGGATAGTGAGGACGATGATGAAGATGAAATGGCAGCGCAAGGTGAGGAAGGGGGCAACGAAGCAGAGGAGGGAGACTCCACCACTGGTCCGATTCAGAAAAGCTACTGGAGTCGCCATTTCTTGGTGGATCTGCTAGCGGTGGCGATCCCCGTGGTGCCAACGTTGGCATGGTTTTGCCGCGGTCCGGCCCGCGGGGGACAGCCCGTGTATCATATCGGGTCCCTGTTGCGGGGCTGTTGCACTGTGGCGCTGCACTCACTACGCCGGGGGGGTGGGTTGAGGCATTACCCCGCAGGCGGGGGGGACCTCGCTGGAACACAGATATAAGAGAAGGGTCTGATCACCTATGACGTCTAAACCCCTTGAATGGGTCTGAGCCTTTAGCTTGTAGGAAGACACCTGTTGTGTGAGGAGACCAAATAAAGACATACGACAATGAAATGTCCTGTCCTGCATTTCTCCTCAAGGTTAATATCTGATGGGAGCGTCAGGAAGAGGACATGTACATTTAAGGCTACAACCTCCGAGTGGTCATCTACAGGAGGTTCTGGTCGGTCCTGCTTCTTGTTGTCTCTCACCTGGTCACTCGTTGTTGCTACCAAGACATCTGCCGACCCTCCTGGCCTGAGCTGATTGAAATGAATGATCGATGCTTGGATGTTTGATGCTGATTGTTTTGTTGTTAAATGTAGGATAGGTTGAAGGTTCATTGATCTGTCTCTGACATGTTTGAATGGGCACATGTTGGTGAGTTAGTGTTTCCATCAGGGTGAATAACCAAAGGGTCTTTTAGTAGTTATAGCGCATGAGCTTCTCTCTGCTCATTGACCACCACCCGAAATCCACCCTAATGCAGAATTCATATGTTTCTCCAGACTGCAGACAGTTAGGTTCTTCAGAGAGAAATCATGGAGCTCATTCACTTTCAGGAAACGACAGCGTAGAACTCAGGTTAATTCTAAAGGTAGAATTATATCGAACACGACAAGGCTGCCATGAACCATTGACACGCCCACACTCAGAGGCTTCCTGCTGCTCTCACTGCTGCTTCTGTTCTTCTGCCAGCCACATACTACAAACACACTCCCAACAATGGACTCGTTTATTTCAGAATCGGGCCCAATCTCAGCTTGATAGATGGTCGTTGGCACCGATTGTTCTGAGATCTATTTTTGTGGCTTCTGAATTTTACCGTCCGAGAGATACAACCTTCAACATTCACAGCACCTGAGGACAACCTGACTTCCCCGTCCGGCTTCTCAACTGTAAACTGGTAACCAGTCACCATCTCATGAGTAATGTCAGGCTTTTTAGCTCCCATAGAAAATGATGGTTGGCTCTGCCCAGCTCGTCGTGTTCATTGTGTTACATACACGTATGTTCATTGTTTTCAGTGAAGAATTACGTGCCCAGAAATTGAACAAGGCTGATTCGGATACTAGAAGCTATAAATTGTTCCCCAGTTTTTCACTGAGCAAAAAAATGCCATGAATCACAAGAGTGTAACCAAACCTCAAAATGAGCTCTTCATCCGTCCGTCGCCATGCACAGCCTCCCTCTGGAGTGTTGCCACGCAGCCGCGGCCATCGCCTGCATGTTCTTTACACCTTCATTCACCCATATATGCAAAAGTTTGATATTTTGCGAAAAACTAATTTTAGCTTTATCACAAAGGTGATCGTGGTGGTGCAGATCAAGGTGGACTGAGCTAAACAAGCTAGCCGTTTATGTTGTAACAAAAACATACCAGGTGGCCACGAGTTTAGGGTCGGGACTGAAACACTGAGATCAATGCTGGTCTGGGCTGCTGGTCTCTGCCAGGTGAGGATGTCTGGAGAGATGGTTAACATGAGTAGAGTTCGGGGCTAGCTTGTTAGCTTCCTTGCAAAGCGTCCCTTTAAAAATAACCAGTTTAGTGGTTTCCCATTTTCCATCCTGTATGATAATGTAAGCTCCAAAAGTTAAACGAATCCACCAACCAGCCCCCTCAGACGCTGTGGTTTGTTTTTATTCATTTTTCTTTATATATATTCTTTGTTTTTTGGGAGAGAATCGAATGAACAACATGGACATGATGTATTAGGGTGGAGTGTCATATACACAGTTTGTGTGGGCCCTCGTACGATGAAGCTTTCATTCCAAGCAAACACAGTGCGACTCAATCTGTGTGCTTTCACGTCAAATACCGGAGGAGATATCTTCCAATCATCAGATCAATGAGGGAACTGATCAGATCCGTGTTTGTAGATACTCACTCGGTGTGGATCTGCAGGAGGTGCGATGTGCTCAGTCTGCTCCGTGCTGTATATTTCTGCTACCTATAATACTCTTGTGGTCGAGTCCCTTCAAATAAACCTGCTTTGTTTGTTTAACAAGTCATTGCTGTGTAGCATTTGTAGAGAAGAAGTAACACATGACACTCAAAGTGTAAATTCAATGTGCCGTCTGCCGCAGTTTGGGGCCAGGTTGTTTTCTTTGTGTCAATGTGTGTGTTATTATTCTGATCCTGGACTTCATGTTTAAATGTGTATTAACTGCAAAAAAAAACAACAAGCAGACGATGGAGTCTCTGATCTCTCAGAGAACCGTTAGCAGAGCCAAACCTGTATCATCCTGACCAGCCAGCAAGAACAGCCGACACCAACTGAAATGTTTAAGTTACTCGGTGAAGAAATAAGCAGCATGAGTCCGTTTCTTTTCTTTTTTTCTTTGACATATTTTGCACTATGGTTCACTTTATGAATTTTAAGCAATTACTTGAAGTTAAGATTGTATGTGTATGCAATGTGACGGATGTTCTGTTGGTCTGCAGCATCATTTAAGTTGGATATGGCTCTAATAAATCTCAATAAGACAAATTAAAGTAGTTATACTTTAACTAGGACCAACTAAGATCAAAGTGACATTTTCAGATAGGTCCTAATAATAACTAATAAAATATATATATCTTTATTTCTTTGATTATTGTAAAGGAATTGCCTTTGTAGAAAACGATCAGTGGATGTTCTACATTGTCAAATTGTGAAAGATATCAGCGACAATCCCTCTCTGTTCTTCATGTCCGTGAAACGATTGAATGAATGCCTTAGAGACACACAGGACTGTCTCTTACTCGCCCATAAACCTTCCCAGCTGAGCACTGGTTGTGTTCCCATCCACTGACTGACTGTCTGAACTGGATTAGGAGGCTAAAACGATTTCATGTTTTACATAAAAGCCATATAATCCTGTGAGGGAGCAGGTGTGAGAATGAGGGAGGCGGCCTCCTCCTCTCGATATCGATGTCTTGTGTTAACAGCATTTCTATTGATGAGGTCGTGCGACCGATACGGCCGATGTGAGTCGGTCGAACTCGACTGCTGTCATTAAACACAAGTGTACATTTCGTGAACTGCTGCTTTAAGCTTCTGTTGCTGTGAAGTTCAGGTGTGTTGTGGGCAGCAGGACTCCTCCCAACGCCCTTCAGTTACATTAACACTTCTACTTCAGTATGTGATCCTGTGAGTGTAACGTCTGCTTGCTGAGCTGTTGTGTGTTGGTCAAAGTGCATCACTGAGCCCCAACATCCACACACCTTGTGCAAAATGTGTTGTCTCGTAAAGTTACGGATTTTATATTCAGGAGTTGTAGTCTTGTGTACAAATCATTATACATGTGTACATCTTGTGCACAAGTTACTGATCTTGTTGCACAAAACTGATTGGTCTCGGTCTCACAAGGTGATGCACGAGTTTACAGCTGCGATTATCAGTCAATGAAACAGGGAGTCAAGTGACAGGAAATACTCCAAAAATATTCTTTAAGTTAACTTTACAAATGACAGATTTTCTTTGTGCTACATGACAGTAAATCTTTGGTTTTTGTACTGTTGATTTAAAAGACGAAATGATTAATCCAATCATCATCCTCAGATTACTGGATAATTAAAATAAACATCTGGTGCAGACCGACACAACTTATGTTACCTTGGCCTGCAGAATATTTAAAATCTCATGCAAACGAGTTGTTATATGGAACCGCTGTAAATTTATTTACGCACAACTTATTAAATAGTGACATTACTTTTGTGTGCTTCATATCTTCTTCATGCGAGGAATTATTTAATATATTGCAAGTTAAAATAACATATAGTATATTGAGTTCTTTTCAGAACTTTGAACCGTCCCAAAGTTTTCAACATGTTCCTGTTTCATGGCCACATTCCAACATTATGGCCTGCAGTGTCCTTGTTCCAATCATCTGATGTGTTCATTAAAAGACAAATTCTCCAATCAGTCTTCCGAGTACTTAATAGAATCTATTCCACAATAATTAAAACGCCAAGGAGGTCATTATCCCACGAGAACACCGTCATACCTCAAAGCTTTTTCATCATTGTCCCACAATGCACCTGAACTTCCTGCTGTAGTGTGACGTTTGCCAGGGTACGTAGGTGAAGGGGGCTTCATTATATACTGAGTATATCCTTAAACACATGATGCTGAATATTTGCTGGGGAGGACAGGAGGAGTGGGGGTGTTTGGCTTCTTTTTGTCAATATTTGAATGTGTAATTGTTTTGATTCTTGTCTGACTGTGTGTTTCATAGCCTGTGTAATGATAGTTAATGTGTACATAAGTAATAGTCCTTGAACATCTTACCATTGAGGCCGTTTTAATTGCCTTGTATAGGGACTCCTCTGACATCGTTAATATCCACAGGAAGCGTGAAGTAAACCGGCTACTTGAATGGCGACAGTGTGTACGATAAGACATCAGTAGGCTACTTCTCCATTCACCCCCCCCCCACACACACACACACACACACTGTATAAAGAGAATATTAAACAGCATGGAGGAAATGTTTCTGTCGTCTTCATCCTTGTGTTTGTCTGACTCCTTTATCAAAATGTTGTTTTCCTGCCAACTCACCGACAGGAAAGAATATAAAGATATAAAGAAGACAAACTCCACCAAGGAACTGTGAACAGAAAGACTGTTTATTTGCTTTACAATATTATCTTGGTTACATTCGTATATAAACTTTTAGATTTTTCTAGCATTTTTTTTTTTAAACAGGATGAGAATGACGTTTATCAGGTTGCATACCTAGAAAATTAAAGGAATACATGCATCCGAAACAAGCACAGCATTAAAAGGAGCAACTTTGTAGACCAAGTAGAAAGTCCTGTGTGTGTGTGAGCGCTGCTCGGTCCCACTGTGCTCCTCAGGAACGTCACAGAGAGGTGCTTTAACACGCTTGGTTTGTTGGCCAGACCCACCATGAGAGATACATGGCTTCAATTTGAGCGGATGATTTTTCAGCATCAAATTTACACAGCGTCCTAAAGTTAAAGATGTAACAGCTGGAAGAGATCCTTGTTAACATGAGGCACCACAGACACGATAACAAAAAATTAAAAAAAAACGGTTGAAATGGAAACAGGAAAGACAACCTTGATATAAGGTAGTGGAAAGTGCACTTAGTGGGTCCGCCCAGCACAAACCCTGCCCAAACAAACTCCCTCCAAAATGATAGTTTGAAGCACAAGACCATAGAAAAGACTAACTGACCTGATAGTAATATCACATAATGCACTATGATCTTGCCAACTTGTGCTTTCCACCGGCTCAAAGCGCTCTGTGTCTGTGGACAGGGCTGTGTTCCAGCAGCGTAGGGCAACAAGCATCCACTGCTGCCTCTTTCCCTACACTCTCCCCTGGAATGTGCACACATTGCTCCCGGTGCTTGTGAACTCAGCACATCAGGCTTCGGCCTGCAGGAAGTGTGCGTTATTATGCATCGCCATCTATTGGCAAAGGTTGAGGCTGCTAACTTTCACTGCGTTCCGGAGCTTTAAACATTAAAAATCTAAATCGGAATCAAACTTAAAAACAGCTCGTTGCTAAAAAACCTACTAGTTTAACTCGCCAAGTAAACTACTAGAATCTAGAGGAAGGTTAGACAACATGTTCACATGTGGGGTTAATTCAGCTCAGAATATTTGCATACGCACATCAGAGGGCGAGTGCAGGGACTGAGAGCGCAGCTGGAATCTACATGATAGAGCTCCGACAGCCGGCTGTTTCATTTTTACAGCATGTTTGACAAAGGTGAACGTCACTTGCCAATGATTCATCTCCACAATGAGGAGGAAGCTCTGGACTCATGATAGTGTGCTTAAAAAACACTTGGTACTGTTCTTGATCTCACACACGAAAACAAGAAAAAAAGACACATGTAACACTTTGACTACGAGGTTAACATATAAAAAAGTACTAGATGTGTCAACAGAATGAAGAAAATGTAGAAAAGGAAATGTACAGAACATAACTGCAAAATAGAAAAAAGGCATTTTAAGATGAGTAAAGGCGAGGATGATTGTGATGCAGGTGGGGTTGGTATGAAGACAAAAAGAGAGAGAGAGAGAGAGAGCGACGAAGATGAGTAAGGAAAAGAAAGAGATATCTCGATGTATTGTTGACAGTTTGCAGTCCTCTTCCTCCTGGTCTTCACACCTCTGGGACAGAGTGATCCATGGATGACCGCAGGAGACCAGAGGACATCCTGGAGGACAAGCAAAATATTCATTAGCTTGCAAAGGCTGAAACTGATGTGTTCAAAATGTCTGCAAAGGGTCTACCACCCCTTTTTAGACTGTGAGCTGACGAGGGGCTCAAACCACGACTGGATCACCGATGTGAACCAACACAATGAGTCCGTCTTAAAGTTGATCAACTGACAGTTCACGCTAAAATAACGACAGTAAATTAGCTAACATGTTGACATCCTACCTCTTAATCATGTGTTCATAGATGTACTTGGGCATCATGGTGATGGTCATGGCAGTCGGGGAGGTGGTCAGAATGTCCTTGATCTGAGAATCCTGGAATTTTCAGACCGGAA
Organism: Macroramphosus scolopax; assembly: GCA_901007825.1. Taxonomy (NCBI): domain Eukaryota; kingdom Metazoa; phylum Chordata; class Actinopteri; order Syngnathiformes; family Centriscidae; genus Macroramphosus; species Macroramphosus scolopax. The sequence continues at coordinate 18,886 of CAAKHC010003911.1, read as the reverse complement.
CAGACACAAGTGAGGATCTCATAAAATTACTGCATGGACATGGAATTATAACACACCTTTAATCCTTTGTTGACACAAACACACAAAACAGCATGTTGACACTGAAAAACGAGTTATTATCCCAAAGCTCTTCATACAATCATCCTTCACACAGAAACTACTGAAAGAGAAAAGTTGGTCACGAAAGCAAGATCACATTTATTGTGTGAAGAATCAAGACAACTGATAATCCTCGTTGATAAATATTCTGAGACACAGCAAATACTTTGAGTTTAGGCTAAAAGCACCTTCAAAATCTTAACAGTGCAGAATGAAAGTACAAATCATTGGACGAAATGTAAACAAGCCAGTAACTCATAGCATGCTATGCTACAACCTGCCATCATGTGAATTAAGACCTAAAAATCGGGCACTTAACACGTGAAAGAGCATCAGAGATGTTCTGTATTTCTCCTCACTGGAGAGATGTCTTTTTAATGATGACTGGCTTATCACACCAATGACCTCCTTATTATGTAATAATACATATGATAACCACTTTATAAACTGTTTCAATCCATCAGTGACCCCCCCATTGAATGAAAAGACTTTATGAAGTGTCTGACCTTGAGTCCGATAACGTTTTGTCCATTGATTTCACAGATGTAATGGTCAGTCAGCAGGCCGTTGCGGGCAGCAGAGCCATCTTGGACCAATGAGGTGATTTTCCCAGACTTGTAGATGAAGCCCACGTGGCCTGAGCTGTCTTTGTGCATGGTGACCGTGCGCTGAAACGGCCTAGACACACACACAAAAAGAAAAGATCAAGATTTCTGGACTGAAGTTTGAATAATTATTTCATAACAATGATCGGGGAACAATAAACTCCCTTCATGGAAATGACAGCGAGCCGACTCGGCAGCTCGGTGTAACTGACAATGACGGCCAGCAGAGGGAGCCAAACATAAACACTGAGTCGGCCTCCACTGTTCTTTCAGTTTCTACTGATATGATACGAGACTGAGAAAGGTCATAGTGGTTATAATTCTGATGTGATTGATAAATGAGGTGAAAAAGGAGGAAACGATGTGGTGGAGGATGAAGGAGAAGCAAGTTGTTGATACTTAGTACATTAACAGAGACTGTTAAGGGTAAGCAAGTATCAGGAAAGAGATGAAGACAGATTACTGGGCGAAGTAGGAGGAAGTGTGATGGCACGATCATTTCTCTCCATATACTTATAAATATATAATATATAAGAATCTCCTGTTAACCGCTTTGTGATCGCGTTGTTTTTTAAGCAGTTCTATGCTATTAAACAGTCTATGTCTCTTCATCACTGGACATAAAAATGACAGGTATCAACCCCATCTGTATAATTGACGGACAATGAAAGATGTCAGCAGCAGGTCAAATCAGATGTCACAAATTTAATATGCAAAAACTGATGTACTTGTTTTAGAATTCTCTCTGCAGCCAACGCTTGTACTAGTCGGAGGGTAAGTTTGTGAGGACAGAACATCCCCTCTGCTACAACACTGTATGATTGAGTCAAAAGAGTGAATCTCATTCTTTCAGGAGGTTCATTCTCCAATTAAAGTCATTCATATGATATCTGTATGTAAAGCAAATAAACCAGGACTTCCAGTATTCGAATCAAGCAGCTTGTAAAAATAACTGGTCAGATAAAGTCACATCTGTTATATGTGACAGAATAAATGTAATTTACATCAATGAAAGTATCAGATCAGACTCTGGTCTCTTACTGAGACCAGGGTCAGAATATATACTGCAGTTAAAATCTGAACTTAGACTAACAGTCCATTAACAGAAGTATACTGGTCGGACTGGGACAAACAAAAATACAGCAATCCTGAGAAAACATGAAGCGTGTGAAACGTTCTCACCTGTCCCTGACCACAAGCTCAATGCGTGTCTCTGCCGCAGCCTTCAGGGCCTTGTGGGCCTTGTCTACACTCCAGCCGGCACAGTTCTGGCCGTTGATCTGAAGAACCTGGTCCCCAAAGCGCAGCCCGGCCAGGGCGGCAGGGGAGTTAGCCTGCACCAGCTGGACAAACACTCCCTGAGACAGGAGAGACAGAAAACACTCAAATTGAGTCCAAGGAATAGAGAAGACTGACAGCAGGCGGAATCTGATGGGATGAAAAACAAAAGCGCAACTCAAGACAAAGAAGGGCTGATGAAGGGAAAAACATGACTACAGGCTTGTGTCTTAACAATGCTTACCAAAGAAATGGAAAGATCCATTTGAAACTTCGGACTGAGAGTGGTTCTTCTTCTGTCTGTTATGTTTCCTGTCCAGGATGTATTAGTGTAACTCAATAGGAGCTGAATAATTAACGATGTCCAGGAGCCTTGTAGCAGTGTCAGGTATCGACGATCACTGGTGGTTTTTATCTTGTTGTTAGTGTGTGCAGTATATTAATTATTCATTTCTCTCAGTATTGATAAGAAGCAACACCTCGCCACTCTTTCAGTTACTAACTGTAGCAAGTTATCCAAATGACGTGTCCCATTATTTAGGGATGTACCAATGCTGTCCCTAAATAACTGATAAGCACTGATACTGACAGAATTGAACAACAAGCAAGTGAGTGCTCTGCATCGGATGTTTGACTTTTCTGTTATATTTTCTTTGTATACGAAGCTAATTTGGTGCTTTAGGTATTGACTGTGTCTCATCACTTAGCAGCGATATTCATGGCTAGCTAGCAACACCAATAACTGACTCAGTATTGTCTTTCTACCTTTATACATTCATTAGATTGTATTTCTAATTCAACAAAGCGTCATTTGGGAGAAAGTCTCACTAAGAACTGAGGTTATAGCTTGTTGTTGACAAGCTGGAGGAGCAGCACAATGACCTCTGATCACAGTTACTTTAACTCAACGCACCTCAGGGCTGTCAAAAAGAAACCGAGGTTGATTATTGTGCTACTGAAGTTGCATCGGTTCTTTTGCAGCTCCAGTGAGTGAGCAATGAGGTCACTTGAGTCAGCATCGGTTGGAGCTGGAGTACAAGTTTGAAATGGAAAACATCTAGGGGTGTGGACTTTGCTACTTTAATCGTGATCTCTATCACTTGCACTTATGGACTGCTTTTTGGGAATTATGTGTTGACAGCAGATGCTGTTACATTCACGCATGGATTAAACAGGCATGTGTTTGGCGAGGACGAAAAAGAAGGAACATACACAGCAGCCAGAGCACGTTCTGGATTGTATTTGTACATAATATTAGCAGCCACACTGAGTTTAGATATCAGACTCAGGAACTGGAGAGAAAGAGTCTGGTTGGTGCACATTGTTTCCTCAGTCCTCAGCATGCAATCAAAGGACTGACAGTTGGTCTTGGCTCAAGAGTTAATGGAAGAGTCGTTGACGCTGGACTCACATTGTCGATGGACCTGAGCCGGAGTCCAACCTTGTGGTCCTGGTCCTTGCAGAGGATAATTTCCCGCAGACCTTGGCGAATCTCTGCCCTCCTGATGCCGACGTCTGCCCCCGTCACCGGCCGCACCATCACCCCGACACCGGACAGGGAGGGCACTGCCACTTGCTGAGGAAGCCACAACACATAGAGGGTGAGAACGTGATGGGATGAAAATCAGTCAGAGGGAAATTGAATAGGCTGGGGGTGGATTAAAGAGAAATGTTACATTAAAATTCAGCATCTGCTGAAAAGGAATGTTGCACCAAATGGAGGTAGAGAGTATGTGGGAGGATTCAGCTACAATCTCCTCCTCCCAGTGAATGACATCAGGAATGTTTACTAATACACTTTGCAGTAAATATGAAGGAATTAATACATCAGAAAAATGTAGATGAGAGGTGAAGACATCAGCAACAGCACAGACCAAAAATGGTTAAAAAAATAGCTGACGAGAAAATACACACACACACACACGCATACACTTGGTGGGGGTGAAGACATCACACCCTCCCACATTGCTCTGAGCCTCTGGTGAGTCAGTAATGTTCATCTCCAGGAACAGGCAGCAGAATAATATTGTTTTGCTCTGTTTTATCTGCAGCTCATGGCTCTGCTCATTTACTATACACAGGTTGTTATCTAGCGAAGGCTGGTGGGTTTTTGTTTATTTCATAAATGTGATACTTGTTTGTCGAAATATAACAAGCTTCAAATCTTTGAGTCCATGGACACACATGAACACAACAAGCACAAACACTTACGTTATCAGCAGCAGGCAACAAGGCCAGGTTCCTCTGGACTTCATCGCTGTTGAGGCTCAGGCCCATGTACTCTCCCAGCTCCACCAGATTTGGGTACAAGGCTGGGGGAAAGAAGAGACGGGTGCAGGGAGAAGAGTGGATGGAAAACAATGGGGAACCAGAGCAGGAATAGAGGTTAGAGGAGCAGATGGAGGAAGGGTGAGCAGATGGGAGAGAGTGAAGAAAGGGGAGAAGAGTTCTGCTAAAGGTTAGAGAATAAGTACATGAACACGGCAAATCCGAAGAACTACAGCATATAGAGGTTCTTTCTATGTTTTGAAGTCAACGATAAAATAAAAACAATTCTTTTGGAATTCTGGACAAGCAGTGCATGTTGACCGAATGCATCTATAATGTGAAACTGTGAACAACGGTCCGTTCTACCTGTTTGTATGTAAACAAAATCTTTATGCAAATTGGTGATATGAGCTCTGTCTTGACTTTACCTCAGGCTAAAGCTGAATAAGTAAGACTTGAGGCGTAACCTTTTCATTACACACTATCACAGATTATAGGGTATTAGGGTTAAGTTTGGTTGTCTTGTTTTATTGATTCTCTGCCAGGTTTCAAGTGCACTTCCCTGTTTGGACAGTTTCTACCTGTCTTTCTCTCTTTTTGGCTGCATGACTGCATCACTTTCCTGGCAACAAAAGGCTGATGTTGCCCTTGCAGCAGAACAATGACTGCTGCATTTATTCTGGCAAGGGCAGAGATGAGACATGTGAGGAAGGTGGTCCGAGCTTGAGAGGAAATCAAAGTGGAACACATAAATATGCATCCTTTGAATTGTTTCATGTTCTTAAAAAAGGTGCATGGGAGCCTCCTCTACTTTTGAAGTTTTGTAACCAACTTCCGGAATTATTTCACAAAAAGTCACATCAGGCTACAAAAAGCTAGTTGAAGAGTATAGCCTTTGTTTTTTTTTAAATAAGTGGATGTAGTATAACTTAAGAAATATCTAGCAGGGTGTGTGAACAGCCCAGGACAGAGACTGTTGTTGACTGAGGGGGTGTCACGCATTAGGTCAACACATCAGTCAACAACTCCTTGGATACACTAGCAGGGAGGCGCTCTGTTAGGTTGAAACAGTACTTAAATTCAATATATTGTTCATGTTCAGTGATGAGTTTGCTTCAACAATAGTGATTGTACCGCCACAGAACTTAGGTGGTACCAGGTTGATTCTAGTCTGGTGGCAACATTGTTTCAGTCAGTCACATCAACCACATTTACAGGCCCCCCAAAACCCAGATTATTGGCCACAAGTAAAAAATAAAATGCCAATAATGTACCAATGCAGATGATGATTCATCCTGTACACCTACACTGTGCCCTAAAAATGTGTTCCTTTTTTTGTGAAATCCTATCATAGCAATTGTCATAAGAGTTGGCCTGGTCTCTATGCGTCCTCATTTCTGTCTCTCTGTCATGCTCCTCCCACACATGCCTGCTCCAAAGCTACCCACAGTAGCACATTTTTAAAAACTGCTCTTAGCTTGATAATAAACTGGGTAAATTTTACATTTCAATTGTCATCTACTTTATATGGTATTCTTTAGGAAAGCTTGATAGAGGAAAACCTTCACATGAGAAGATTTGAATGCAGCAACTGCAGTTTGCAGCATTACTGTGTGTGTGTGTGTGTGTGTGTGTGTGTGTGTGTGTGTGTGTGTGTGTGTGTGTGTGTGTGTGTGTGTGTGTGTGTGTGTGTGTGTGT
>CAAKHC010003911.1:0-10044 GCA_901007825.1 Macroramphosus scolopax | reverse complement strand
CAAACCAAACCCAACAAGTTGCATAACCAAACATAGGTAATAACAGGCTGTGCAAAAAATAATAGGTGAAGGGAAAAACACACGATAGCCCAAAGGCACAGACAAGATATGGTGTCTTACTTTCACATGAAGTTATATACCATAGTAATCATAATAATCCTCATGGTCCATCTTAAACCGAAACTCTGAAGAAGTCATTATCATAAAACATAAACAAACAGCTGACTGACATACACATACAATACAGCAGGACGGGCGGAGGACTGCAGTGGAGCAATGATACGGAATAAGACGAGTAATATACACAAGTATGTTTAAGTCTGATGTTTGTGTGAATCCAACTTATTGATCCCTTTACTTGGAAAGACTGATTGCAATGGTGTGATATTGCAGGGTAAAGTAACTGTTGTTAGTTCATAATAATGTCAAACAATGAAATTGGGATTATTTCGGTGTTAAACCGAAGGTACCCGAGAAGATATTTGGGATGGCATCTTACAAGAAAATTACATTATCAAAATTGTTAGTGTATGATTCAGTTTATCGATAATGGACTAAACATTGTAGCCGTAGATGCATTGATCCATTATTTCTCTCCCCTGTCCTCCCATAGACAGAGGAGAGAAATAGACCTTACAGGCTACCTCTCATAGAGGCCCTTCTATGTGAGGTAGCGTGAGGCCAATGATTGCTGTGACACCAACAACTAGACAACAGCCCACCACTAATGAACCAATGAAGGAAACACAAAGAGCTGTTTTAAAATGTGTATCGGGCACATTGATTATAGTATGCAGTATATAATCAGCATATAATCAATGCATGTGCTTTGGTTTTACAGCCTTTCTATTTGTAAAAAAAAAAAAAAGACAGAAGCGTCACTAATTCATCATCCATTTTCTCCACCACACTGTGTGTCACAAGACGTGATGAAAACATCTCTTAAGAAACAGGGAAACTAAGGGAAACAGGATGACAGGAAAACAACCTCCAAGTCACTACACAACAACATAAAACAACAACAATTTGAAGCTTAACTCGAGTCATGAATGGACTCACTGTCCTTCATATTCATAAACTTCATTACATATAATTTCCACAGGAAGGTAAAATGCCATATTTAGCCAATATACATTCATGCTGACAGCAGCAAGTGAGTCCATGACATAAGCGCATCATTGTAACCGCAATCACACAGCTGCTACATCTCGCACTCGCTGCTACTCTAGCCACTACTCAATGCTGTCCTCTCAGACAAGTATATCATTGTGTTGGACACAGAGGCGCAGTTTAATACCTTTTAGTGTTTACTTTTCAGCTGTATTTGTTTGTTCACTTAAATTCCCCCCTCATTTAGACTAGCAGGCCAGGGTATAAGTGAATAAGCCTGGAAAAAATGAGTGTTTGGGCAGCTATGACAGTGACATAACCGAGACTAATCCTTGAATCACTTCCATAACTGCTATTCACACAAAACAACACAGGACAATATTCTACATTTATATATGCAAAGACAGACAAGTAAGAAATACTGGGCGGTTAAAAGCTGGACAAGTGTCCCATAAATCCTTTTTTTCGAAAATTGTGACATGGTAGGATGAAGTTTTGCATTGAAGTCGTGCCCTCTGTTGTAGTGTTGGATATAAAGTTAGCTAACAAAAGATGATATAAGTGTGTGTTAACTTCAGGAAAACTGAACGGATAGGTTAGACACACAAAAGTGGTCGTCTTGGCAGCTATTTGTGGTTATTAACGTGTCTGGGAAACAGATACAGTGAGACAGAGGGAGAGAAAGGGGGACTCAGGGGAGGAGGAAGCGCCAGGGGGAAGACAGACAACGGTAAAAAAAAAAAAAGGGAGACACTCCTTTAACTTTACCAAAGACTCCACTGCTGTATGTGTTTACAGACAGACATTATTCTAATATCCATAACAAATACAAGCCCACTCTTTCAACACGTAAACAACACAGGAAGTCGTTTGGCTCCGAGATAATATGAAAGGTTTCGCAGATTTTGGTTGAAATTATACAGCGTAAGGTATTTGCGGTATCTGATTTGGGGAAACGTTTGTATTAATATTGCAGTCTATTGGTAACCCTTGTTTTTGTACCTATAGCCGGAAAACGAAAGTTGACGGCATCAGGAAATGTTGCAATTCACGTTAGCTAACATTAACACACTGGGCTACAAAAGAAATAATTATCTTGTCAACTTCACAGCCATTAAATAGCAAAAACGCCTATTGAAAATTCAATAAATTAAAAGATGTATAAATTAAGTGGTCGAGTTGATAAAATGTCCTTCTTTGTTCCTGAATCACACATAAACACGGCAGCTAGCCGATACCATTAGCTAAAACGAACCAGGATGTATGCTGCCGCTGAACATGGAAACGAGGGTGTTTAACGCATCAGCGGACATTAAAGAGAGTCTCACCTTTAATGTCTTGACTTTGTAAGATCTTCTGAACCTCAAATTGTGCGTATTCTCTTGAATTTGAGTGTTTTTCTCTCGTCGTCGCTCGTCGTTGCTGAAGGGGAATTCTGAGAAGTGATGTCACTGCTGGATTCCTGATCCTGCTCACAACGTCAATCAACTGTATGATTAAGCCCCGCCCCGTTTCGGTCACATGAATTTCGGTCATATGACGATTTTATTCCCGTGGGAGCACGAAGCAGCCCGGATTAACCTAACGGTGACCACTGTGACCTAACCGAGCAGGCGTATTTCACTGTACTCTGTCCTGTATCTTCTGATTGCATTTGTTCTTGTGTTTGCTGCTGGTAAAGTAACCAGCCCAATGAAAAGACTGTCCTCTATTCTTATGAAACAAATCAAACGCACTTTACATGTGCTTTTTTTCAATACGTACTTTTTTCACCAATTACAGTTTTGTAATACATTTTTTAAATGCCTGGTAGAAAATGAGATTTCTTGGACAAAATAAAATTTCAGCATTGACACAATTACAAACTAATGATCATTGCTTTTCATCATTGGTAATGAGAGATTTAAATGTCCTGCACCATACGGTGCCTGTCTGGGCTTACTGAAAGTCTGGACAGCAACAACCACTGAGAGGATCACATGACAAACATAATCTCCAGATACACAAATTAGAAAAAAAATCCAACCCAACATAAAGTCTCAAGGATTTAATTACATTTCTGCCCCTCATTAACAATAATAGCAGCAAGGTACTATGACAGATGATGACCTCACCATCAGGAGAAACTTGGGTTCAGCATGTTGCCCAAGGATACTCCAGGTTATGGACCTGAGGAGCCTGGGCCCCATGTGATTAACACTTGAGCCACTGCTGACAAAGGGTCAGCTGACTCCAATTGGATTAAAACATAATGTTGTTTTCATATGGTGTGTATGTTAAAGGACCAGTCTGCATGATTTAGTGGTATCCCTCAGCCCTTGCTTTCCAAGCGGTGGCCATCAGCTGTCACGTGGCGCTTTCCATACAAGGTGGCAGACTTGTCTTGGCCTGGTTTGACTCTGAGTGTCAGCCCTGCACGACTTGGATTTGCATTTCTGTTACAACAACGTGCCTTTTATTCTGAAGCAACACAATGAGGACGTGTTCGGTGTTCATTCAAAATTTAACACAACTCTTGTATGGCTGAAAGCAAACATGAAACAATAAAATAAAGGAGAAATCCTAGACTATGTTGTCATTCAGGTGACGTTGTCTCGAATGAGAGAGCAATCTTAACTAACAGCAGCGACACATCCGATTATTATTAATAATGCAGCCCGTCATATAATTTACACTGAAGTTAAATGAGGAACCCTATGCTCTCTAACAACAGACATTAATGACAATTTGTTCAATAAATGTGTTACCCTCACTAAGAGATCAATAAATGTGTTACTTTACATCCCTGCACTACACATACTATAAAAAATGATAACATAATCAAGAAATGATATCCCATTTCTGCCAATAGATCTCTCTAAATCTGCCTCAGTGCTCCTTTAAAACACTAATTCACCAGGACAAAAGAAAAGAGGCGGGCAATGTGCAGGGGCGATTAAACCCTAAGGGACAGTTGTCTTCATGACACCAAGATCACACAGATCACATAAAAGCTGGCTGCTCTTCATAGAAAGGCTTTATATCAGCCAACTACAGTAGCTGGTTGTATTAGTTCTTAATTAAGCAGAAAAATACTTCTTGTCTTCTCTAGATTAGATTTATTATCTTGGTCTGTGCAGTAATTTTTAATTTGGATGTAATTCCTCAGACGTCCTTTCATTCTCCCTTATAAAATAATTCAATTTTTGAAATTATATTTAAGTGAAGAGAGTTCCTGAAAATTAGATACATTAGAGACATTCTGTGTCCAAGAATATTTGTGCACATTTTCCCAGTTAAGGATTATTTTAGCCAGACTTTCCATAACCAAAGATTTCATGTCTGCTTGACAAGACAACTCCATGTCCTCTTCAACAACATACACTTTTCTGTAAATGTAGGCATCCATAGAAAGCACAGTTCTGATAGAGTTACGAGTAAATTATATCTGTAAGATATAAGATGCAAATTTCAATTCAACTAGTTCCATCAAGGTGTTCATGTACATTCTTGCATGGATTATTTGTCTCATTAACATTGTGAGATAGAGCATTCAATTGACGAAATGCTCAGAGGCGACATGACACACACAGTGGGAGGAGTTGTTAAACTATTTGAAATAATATATATGTTTTAATCACCCACAACAGCCACAAATTTGACTTTTCACACATACTTTTTGTCAGGACGAAGGCAGATTTGTGTCAATTAAACACAGTATAATTATTTTTAAGCAAGATGACTCTCACGGTTTGTTCAACGACCCTCCAAGTGACAGGAGGAACCTCCGACTGCCCCACAGACTCCATCGTCAAGTGAGACCAAGATTTTCATGAGGGAAACAAGCCAGAGATGGACAGATGGCTCTCACCTTGTTACTTGTCTCACCAAGTATGCATGGCAACGTGGAACTGCAGTTGAACCCTCCCAGCTGGTTCAGATCAGCTTGGAAGGTTCAAACACCTCACTGACATTTATTTCAACTCAGGTTTCATCATGTTTTCCTTTGAGTAATGAGCTGGAGTCCTGCCCCCCATGCTCATCTCAAAGATAAGACCTGTGCATGAAGCCTTTGTTGCTGCTGCTCGCATTTGGTATGTCCATCAAAAGTAAGTCATTATATGTCATGTTCCATAAAAATAATAAACATATACTGCTCTGCGCTCTCAAAGTACATGACATTTAAGCACACTCACTCTACATACATCAATTATAAGATACCAGTAGTGAAGATGTGAAAGAAAAGAGGCACATGGTGAGCACTTCATTTATTTAAAATATGTCATCATTGGTTTAGCCTGCATACACTAACGTATCAGCACATTACTACACAGTACGGAGGTGGACTGCTGCCACACCAGGTGCAACTTGGCCAATATGTAAAATTGACAGTCGTAATCAATATCTGACAGCCAGGCCAGCATATTCCTTCATTTAAACTCCATTTAAAACTATTCATTTGCGATACAAAAAAACACTAGGATGCCTCTGTGTCAGCATTTTTCTACCACAACACAGACTTTACATAGGCAGTGTGGTATTCACTGATATTTGACAGAAAAAAACACCACCTATCATTATAGGTTGAACTCTACCTTTGTTGATTCTCAAAGATAGAAAGTTGGCATCTAAAAATACATGATTGAAGTTGTTAGACAAAATAAGGTCGGGGGAGGTCACAATTTGATTGATTCCTCTACCCTCTTTTGTAAATTTCAAGCATTTCCCCTTTTTCTAAGAAAAGATTAACAAACTCCAATTGATGTGCGTCAACACAAATCCTATATTTGCACTGTTCGTATGGCTTTAAATGGGGTTTAAAGACTTGGCGAGATGAGAAGGCAATGGTAATGCAAATCAGATGCAAAGCTTTCAACACGCACATACTAGAGGTTCCATCAGGCCAAGATCATGCAGATAGGGCAAGGTAGTAACCGAGTGTCTGGTGAAAATATTTAGGCACACATTAGAGCTATCTACAGATGGAATTGGTTCTCATTCGCACTAATTACCTCCCTTTAGCACTCACCTCAGTTAAAAATGATAAGGAGAAAGAAAACACAGTAGTACTATACACAAATGACAAACTTCTGTTGAACCGTTGACAATGGTTTACCACTGGAGCCCGAGCTCTCTAACACAAACTCTATTCATTTGCTATAGGGGGGGTTCAGATACAAATGTGTGCTTTTCATTTTCTTTTGTACACTTTTTCTTTTCGGTAATATATCAAGCACCAACTCATCAAGGTGATACTAATACTCAGTGACTCATAGGAGATGAAGGTCACTGCCTGTGGCTCGGTCCTATTTTGAACTTCTCTGCATAACCATGCACGACCAACACTTCAAAGGAGAAAAGAATAGTGGAAAAGAATAAAGATTAAGTTAATGGAGGTTTGTAAGGTTATGGCCGTAGCTTTTAGGTGGAGGAGTATAAAGGAAATAATGAACTCAGTCAGTGAGACAAAATAACAATGGTCACAATTTGATGAAATAATGATTAGAAATGCAGTGGACTCAATCCTCTTCTATTATCAAGTGTAGACTCTCCGATCTTCTGTCCAGGTCAAAGGTATGAAGTCACCTGTAAAGACAGAAAAATACATTTATTAATAATAAAGATTCAGAGTGAAGCCTGATAACAGCATCCCTCCACTGTAATGATCTGACTTCTCTATAGGCGGGTCCATGTAGTGAGACAAGCAGGCTGGTCCCAAATGTTCTCTGTGTTCAAAGTAGCTCCGACCAGTCTGATGTAATATCCTGCCTTTTATTTGCTGGAACAAGGAAAGTGTCGTAATGGTTCGTTTGTATCGGGGTAGTTCCCATTTCATGCAAAATGTTATTTGTTCCTCAGTTATCCAGCAGTGGGTTGAGTTTCAAAGGATTACTTTTGTTCTCAGAGGTGTCATCCATTCTCTGCTCTACCTTTCGCCCTGGGCACAACAGATTCAATCTGTTATTTCCACTCTGCTCTGTTCCACCTGTTTCTCCTAACAGAAATATTGTATCATTCTGGGAAGCCTGTAGACATCTGTGGGATCACATATATATCTTTCATGATACAACCCCGCCAGCGGGTAAATAACCCGAAGATACAGGAAATTTGATTTGGTAGCTCAAACCAGACGGTGACCATGACATCACAACAGATAACTTACACAAAACAAAAAAAATGTAGATGCATTGGATTTTATTTCATTCCAAACCCAGCAGCTCAACGTCAAAGATGAGAGTGGCGTTAGGAGGGATGATGCCAGGGTGGCCTTTGTTTCCATAAGCGAAGTCAGGTGAGCATGTCAGCTTGGCTCTTTGGCCGACGCTCATCTAGAAGGAGGAGGAGTGAGAGGACACAACAAAAGAGAAGCACAACAAAATGAAACAACTGGATTATAATGCAGTGTCTGCAGTCTAAAGCTGCGTGCACCTGCAGTATGAAGTGATTCCCTGATCCCCCATCGTTCTGTCTCTGACAGCTTGCTCTATTGCCTCTTGTATAGTTCCCATATTTCTCATTTGTCAATAGTGTTGTTCATGGTCAACTCAATCACTCAGTCACTGCACTGTTACAGCAGTTTAACTCGGTACCTGACCACTACATGTTGCCAGTGACTGTTTCACCTGTTATCAGTAGAATCATAGTCCTTCCGTGGTCTCTGGTCGCCACCGTACTAATGTGTACGCAGCTTGAGTTGCATAATACATCCAAAGGGAGCGTGAATGTGGAGGCGAAAAATTCTATAAATGATGCCTCTATTTCTACAACAAATACGTAGTGCAGCCACTTTGTTCTGTGCAATATGGGATGTTTTATTCATTAAACGCTTTTTTCATTACATATCAAAAGATTACCCAGGTAACAGTTTGTTCAATATAACACAGTCGTGTCACAGCTCGGCATCATCATAAAGAGTCACTCCTTTGATGGAGCTGCCTGATCCATCATCTGAGGGAGGGGGTTTCTGAGGGAGGGGGTTTCTGAGCCACGCAAAAACTAATAAGCTAAAGTGTAGTCTTGTCGTTGTAACAAAAAACATCAAAAGAAAGAATTATTTTTCAGTGTTTGTGTCCCTGAATATCCTGACATCTGGTCAGAGTAACAGAGCATGACATGAGAACATTGTGTTTCACACAATTGAAGCTATATCTTATTCTCTGAAAAGTATTAAATTGAATCTAATGAATTGTTCTTCTGCAATATGTATTGAACCTCAAGTGTCGAGGCCTATTGTTGTATTGTTCCTACAAAAGAGTGATGTTGTTACACTCAAGCAGAATATAGAGGACATTCAGCTGCTCCGCCATTAATCTAGAGGGCCCTCAGACAGGCTGCACCATTCACCAGCCACTCCATCTAAATACTGCAGAGCTGCATCCATGCTGTACTGGCCCACCGCATTAACGCAAAGCTGCGAGTGAAACCTCGTTAATGGAACCATGTCAGTAAATGAATGCATTTCAGAAGATGAACTAATGACGTCTTAGCCAGCAAATGCGTTTCCTCTCTTGCAATCCAAAGGATTAATGCCTCTGAATCATGAGCTGCAGGACTTTATCCTGAAGTCAGTTTGTACAAATAGCATTCAGAAACACACTGCAGCACGTCAAGTGTGCACGTCTCCAAGGTCCTGAATGAATGTAGCTCGCAGAAAACAGTCCACAAATCTCTCTATCTATTTTGAGTTCATGACTGTGTTAAATGAATATTCATCTTTTAAGCAGGGAGCCTACCTGCACTACACCTTCTTCCCAGCCTCGGATCACCTCCTGTTTGCCAATCTTGAACTTGAAAGGCTTGTCCCTGTCACGGGATGAGTCAAACTTGCGTCCGTCTGTCAGAGAGCCTACGAACACAGTGAATGAGAGAGTTATAGGGTGCAAAAAATAAAACAACATGGAGCAGCTGCAAACACAGAACCTTATTCAGTGGGAGAAAAATGCAGGCATTACTTCTGAACGAAGCAACATGCTGCAGAAAGAAACTGTGTTCATTCCTTTCAATATATACTGAAACTTGACAATCTGTCGTTCATCTTCCCTGCTATGTATATATTGAGAGCGCAAATGGAATTCCAAGGATCTCAGAAATAGCTGCTGCAGCTGTCTGCAGGGTCGGTTTCAGTGCGACAGTCAGGAAAACACAAGCATCAATCCACCGAATAGCAACAGCATAGCTATTAACGCCTGCGCTATTACTGTTATTAGCACCAGCGAGGCAATGTGTGCGTGTTCTGATGGTTTAATGCGTGTCTGTCGTGTGCTGTCTGTGGGGGGAGAAGGTGCAACATTGTTCATGTTGCTGGACACATCAGGGGGCGGCTGGCAAGATGCAGCCGATAATCTGGGCAGCACGGAGTGGCTGTCCTGCCCCCTCTTGATGTCTAGATAGGAGACTAATGGAATTATACAAGCTGAGAGGTCCAGTCAAAGTATCAAAGCAAATACACTGCATGACCGATTTCACCACCAAACAGCAGTGTTGATAATTTCACACACCAAACATTTTCACCACAAGGGAGGTTTTACAGATATGGATCAAACCCAAAATTTGATCTTCGTTTGGACGTCCTCGTCACAAGGGATTGTGTAATAGAACATCCTGTTTCATGTTGCATTTCAAGGAACAGGCTGACCGGAAAGGAAACCACCCAGAGAAGAAATCTTGTACTTAGTGTGATATATACAGTATGTGCATATATGTATATGTATATATATACATATATATAGATATAGATATAGATATAGATATAGATATATGTATATAGATATGTGTGTGTTTCTGTAATATATATATATATATATATATATATATATATATATATATATATATATATATATATATATATATACACATATTACAGTATGTAGTATATATATATCATGTGTGTGTGTGTGTGTGTGTGTGTGTGTGTCCTGCTGCATTCTGAGGATGGTTGCCTTGGACGTGAATGCA
>CAAKHC010003909.1:0-19528 GCA_901007825.1 Macroramphosus scolopax | reverse complement strand
CTCATTGATCATACAAGCAATCGCTGAGACACACACACACACACACACACACACACACACACACACACACACACACACGCACAATTCCTTCAGAGAGCAGATTCATTTTGCCTAATGACACTGTGTGTTTGTCTCCCGGCTCTCAGGATCAGATATGATGATGGTAAATGGATGGAAGAGGCCGGCCGGATTCACAGAGATGAAAGATTTCTCTGAGGCTAATTAGCTGCTAATTATCCCCGGGCACTTCACCGCTAACTGGCTGAGTAATGACATACTGCTGCAGATTCGTTTTGGGGGGGGTGCGTTCACTTACCCTCCCGCTCCACAAAGTTGGCACACAGCCAGCGTCGAGCAGCCGTGCAGTCGTGGAGGTCGTTGAGGGTGAAGAGGTTTGACGGTATGGGCCCGGTGTATCTGCGGGGAGGGGGCGGAGCTTGCAGCTGGCTGGTTGTGATGGGCCGGTTCAGGTCAACACCGGTGGGACAGGGAACCTGCAGCATCACGCGGTCAAATAATCAAACTACAATCCAGAACGTTAAATGCGTTCAGGGTCAGAGAATAAATCATGTTTCAACTACTTAAAGAAGCTTTGTAGTTTCTCGCCTGATACTGCAGACCTGTACAGAGGACCAGGTGGTCGTAGGGGATCCTCTCCCCACCAGACAGAAGGACGTGTTTGGACTTCCTATTGATGCCCACCATCTTCCCAGTGGTCATGGTGACGCAGGACCGCAGGGGGAGGAGGGCCAAGTCTCTGCTGCTGTATGCATGGCTGCAGGACACACACATCACACACCTGGTTATTACTTGTGTGTGTAATAACCTAACAAGACGTCTTATTACATGACGGGGTCCAAAACCCCGGACATGCTGCTTCTTAAGTAAATCTCCTGTTTCCTGAAGAAGTTCCCCTCCATGCAGGGAGGCAGACAGGTTGGACATCTGGGTACACTTAAATGGAAACAGATGACAAATAGTATCTTGGTGCTGAAAACCTCAGTGAGCTTTCACAGACGTAATTGAATCAATAAAGGAATCAATAAGAATCAGAATCAAACATTCCCCAGAGGACGACTCCCAAACCTGCAGAACTACTAACTCTACTGTACTTTGAGATATTTAAAGTACATGTACATGGACACAACACACAAGTGTTCATGTGATGTTATTACAGCCGCTCACCTTGTGGACAGAAATCCGACGCCCTCATGGTTGTGGTCGCCAGGGTAACCGTGTGTGGAGACGAGGGTCAGGTTGTTGAACCTCAGGTGGGGGCTGCAGAACAAACAACAATAAAACACATGATTGCTTCTCCAGCGAGTGCACTCTCAGACTCATGAGAGTCTGAGAGGAACACAGACAGAGGGACAACATTCACCCGGAGGACGGAGGACAGAGGACGGAGGACGGAGGACAGAGGACAGAGGACGGAGGACAGAGGACAGAGGACGGAAGACTGGGGACGGAGGACGGAAGGCAGAGGACGGAGGACAGAGGACAGAGGACGGAGGACATAGGACAGAGGACGGAGGACATAGGACAGAAGTTGGCGAGAAGTTTATAGGTAGTAAATGATCAGAACACATATTCATAGAATACTTCCCAGTACTGTGTTTCTACTCAAAGTTTCCTCCACCAGCTCCTTTATGTGGAGTCAGGCCAGAAACAGCTGATTCATGAAGTGGTTTGCAGGAAAACATCTAAAATCCTGAGAGACTTCAAACATCTCAGACGTCTCAGGAGGAAGTTGTTGAGCCTGAAGCTCCTGGTCCTGTCCACGTTATAAGCCCTCCTTTGTGATGTAAATGACTTGTGTTGTTCTGGCCTGTGGGACATCACCCTGCTGATAACAGCAGAGTGTCCAGTCTTATTGCCCCCACGTCTCTAATCTCCTGCTCCGCTCAGCTTCCTGCTACATTAACGCCCACCAGCGCCGATGGACGGCAGTGATGTTCCCACAGCAGGTATCTCACTGCAACATCTTTGCTTCTGTTTCACCATTGTGCTGCACGTTTGTGTTGTGATGATGAAGCAGATTTATCTGCTACTAACTTCCTGGATTAGACCGATACACACACATTTGTCATAAATAGAAATTTCCCGACATGTATCAATGTTGCAAACAAGAGAAATGAACAGAGCTCCACAAGTCAGAGATATTGACGATGAGAAGCATCAAATCTTTTCTAATCTGTGTGTCATCAGTGGCTTGATCCTTGTCTGTGATATGAGCGTGCAGATAATACTAACAACCAGCAGACAATGACGGACGTCAAACTTCCCTCGTTAATCTGTGGCAGAAGGTGGATTTATGTCTCAGCACTGAGGCATTAACACATATTATTGGTGTCTGGATGCAAATGAATCCGTGGCTCTGGATTTGCTCTGTTATCAGCCGGTGACAGACGGCCACGGTGACCCTGCAGCCTGACCGTGGCGAGCGGAGGGCCGAGCCGCCGCACAGCTCTTTATCTGTCTGACCCCGTCCCAGCTAGTAATGGGGTTGGGGGGTTGCTGGTGCTGCTGGTCTGGAATCAATGAGCACATGGAAAGCTGTGGAGGGGTGGAATGTGTGTGTGTGTGTGTGGGGGGGGGTGGGGGGGTGGGCAGGGCTGATAAGGGGGGCCGCAGCAGGTCGAAACTGACCCATCCTTCACCCTCTCAATGCGTCGCCGCCTCACCATTAGTCCAGCGGACACTAACTGCCTCATTAGTCAACTCATTAGTGACAGCACACACAGATCGCTGCAGCAGATCCCTGGGAACACTGGAGTGGCTAATTAAAGGGGGCCGGCGCTGACTGCCAGGCCTCAGACAGCTGCGTGCGCCCGCCCCGCCACTGCTGCCGTGCCAGCCTCGCCACTTCTCTGAGCCCTCGCTTGCTCAGAACGACCCCGGTTGCCTGGCAGCTATCGCCTGGTTGTGAATCGGTGGCCCCGTGCTTCTTATTAGTTGCTGGAGCTGTTAATCTCACAAAGAGCGGACGAAGACAAGCGTAAGACGCCTGACCGAGAGTCAAGTGACATTTGCAGAGATTGGATTCCTGAATAAAGGACGATAAAGAGCTGAAAGACGAGCTTCACTGTGGGACGGCTCTCGGTGGCTTCTGGAGGCACTGAGCTGTTTCAGTGTGTGAACACGTTTCCCTGCAGTCAGATGTGAACTACCGCTGCATCGCCCACTTCTATATATGTTGGAGGATACACTGACTCTCCCTCTGTCACCTGCCTGTGTCCAGTGATCGGTCTGTGGAGGTTCCAGGCACCAGCAGCACAACAGGATTCCTAACACGGTCATCACAAGTCTATTGGGGGAGATTTGGTCTTTTTGGTAACACCAGCTAGAACACCGATCATCTGATGCAGGTCAGAGGTCAACAGAAGCAGTCAGAAGAAGATTGGTGATGCAGCCAACTTGACAAACGCAAAGTTGTAATTACACAGTTTGGCCACAATGACAACTTGGCGCTTGACACTTCCATATCTGAGACTGAGCTGACAAACAAACATGTGGACGACCAGACCTGAATCATTACTGCCTGCAGGACTCAGTTTTCTCCTCCTGAAGAAGCTCTTTAATAAAATACTCTGAAGTATGAACAGTTTCACTAAAGCAACAGCTGGGCGATGTAGTCACGTTAATAAAACCAGAGATGTCATCAGGGGATCGGTTGTTGCTCCAAAGGGATTTATTGACAATCGGTCATAGTCGATCACCGGACTTCAATCAATTACAATCAATTACTGAAACCAGTTCCAGTGCAGTCTGCTGTGTGTGCGGTTACCATCAGCTTCATCTGACTGTGATTCTAGAGGAAACACTGCAGCCGATATAAGATACAACACACAGAATCTGGGGGTAACATGAGGACTCACCAGAGACAAAGCACCTCCAGGAAAGATAAACCTGTGTCGGAGGCGCCCACAACCACAATCCTGGCGTTCACCGTGACCTTTGGCTCCATGGTTAACTTCCTGCTGATGAGGCTGAGAGCAAACGGAGCCTGAGAGAAAGAACCAGAGTTAACCAACTTATAACAATTAAATACTTCAGACGCCCAATTATCAAACCACGAAGAGTTTTGTATAACAATGTGTACCATTTCCCTTTCATCGTTCATCAAGACACTCTGACTGTGTTAAACACTCCAATCTTACACCTCTTTAATGTGTGAGGGTGAAACCAACAACTGTCCTTCTACGGGCCAAACACAAACCTGGATATCACAAAGCAACGTCTCTAATGAGGTGGAAACACGCTGGCTGCTGCGGGGATCAAACCTGTGACCCGACAGACAACCAACAATAATTACAAAAGAGTCCCAGTAGGATTATCAGACCACAGTGTTCGTCTAATCTCCCAGTTCCTACACCACCTACCACTTCTGGTCCCCAACCTCTGATCTGCCGCGGCTAATGGTTCCTTCATCCTCTATAATTAGGCAGATTGGCCCCACAATGCACCTTGTCGGATGGAAACAGCGTCAGGCAGAGAAGAGGGGACAACTGAGGGTCTGATTAACCTTCGGGTAATATTCCAATAATTTCCTTGAGGATTTGGGTGTTTGACATCTGTCATGAACAAGACATGCTGAGCAGGGTTCAGACACATCCTGAGCAGTGGGTCTCCATGACGACATCCTCCGAAACCTCACACGAGGAATCAGGTTATAATCAATATATGAAACGTAAAGTAATGTGGTTAGATACAAGACAAACATTTGTTTGAGTTGATTAAAACGTCTCCAGGCCTGGAAAATCATTTTTCCGCTTCCATGACGTTTCCAGATTTTTCATATATTGTACATCGTTCTCAACTAAGTGCAATCGTTTCATTTGAATGTTCAAACTCTTCCTTGAAGTCTTCCCGCCGGTCTGTTAGCAGGATTACACTGAGGAGGAACACAGGCACTCTACAGGTCTATTTCTAGTTGGATTAAAGTTCAAACGTACTGATGTGAGTTCACAGTGGGTTGCGTCACACGTCCTCGTCCACACGATCATTCCTCTATAAAAGCCCATATTCATGTAGTCACACTGAATGCCTGCGTGCATCTGAATACTTTAGGAATCAACCAGATGAAGTATTCAGACGAACAAAGTCTCATCTGCATGTGCAGCAGAGCAGAACAGGTGCAGCCGCTCTGCTCACGCTGGAGATGCTTCACCTTTCCTAAACACAGCGACCTCATCAGAGTGTAACACGATCCTGTATTGACAGAGAGAGAACAGGTGCTTTAAATGAGATTAATCCTGCCGAGGTCGACACCAGGAGGCAGAGACGAAGCTCTTATCTGCACGGTAACCTGGAAATCATGACGGCCGTGTTGCTGAGGTGAAGCGGGCCACATGAACGTGTGCGTGTACACGGTGACGCCTCGGGTGTAAACAAGCGCCGCTGTACAGGACATTCAAATAAATCACAGCCACATTAAGATCAGCAAGGCTGTAACCCCGGGACTCACGGAACAATAGAAGTTGTATTCTCCTGCAGCTTCCAGCAGCTCCTCAAGTGATTGAACTGCATGAACTTCATGTCAATCTTCTTTTAGTCCCAGACAAATATTAGAAAGATAATTCAACATATGATGACAGTCGGGCAGATTCTGAGCTCCAACACTCCCATGTTTCATCAACTTCATCCAGAATCAAACCTCCTCTTACTACAGATGATTGTTGTGTAGCTGAGTTTGTACAAACTTACTTGTTATGACATGCTGACTGGTGTCGAATAGAAAGACATCCAACATAATGAAGTCGTGTTTAGTGTTCAAACAGCCAAAACAATGTTTTAATGCTCCAGTTTGATGGTTATAGATGTGTATTGTTTGTATATTGTTAAAGACGCAAAACTAATTGAAAATGCTGTTTGTGAAAACGTTGATTAGAAACACCCCCCTCTAGTGGTCACATCGACACCCTCCCTCTGTCACCTGGTCCTCTGTGATCCGCCTGGAAGGTGCGTTGCCTCCGAGCTCCTCCAGCGGGTAGATGATCTGGCGACGGGGGCGCACGGGGACCCCGCAGGTGAGGACAAAATCCAGATGAGGGACACAGGAATTCTGAGAGCAGAAGAAGAGGGCAGAGATGATCAGCTCAGGTGAAGCTGCTGCTGATGTACAACACCTAAAGCTCCATCCGCTGCCTAACAGAGATAATTCTCTGGTTATCTTCTGCCATTTTGCTATTTGCACATCATCATCTCCCAGTCTGGTGCTTGTTGTTGGAGATAATTAGCAGAGGAAGAGGAGGCCTCTACACGTTGAGGAAATGTCTTATTATGGTGTGGAGAGGTGGAGCTGGCAGCGCTGTCGGCACCTGCTGCTCCGACCTCGGGGACAGCAGTCTGATGAGGGCACGACGCTGCAAAAAACAACCTGAGTAACCCGCTGAGTAAAAGATTCTTCACTCGTTCTCGTAGTCCGACTGACTGTAGACGTACCTTCATGTCACGAGGATTCTGTCCTGGCATCACATGATTATTAAAGATTAGAAACACACCGTATCTTATTGAAAAACAACTAGAGAGGCAATAATAGTGGACTTCCGACTTTGAGTGAATCCTTATGACGGATATTTTTTACAGTGTGAGAACTGAGGCTCATCTCACTAATGACAAAGTGTATCTGAGCAGACATGCACGGAGGCTGGAAGGGGCCCAGCGGTGAGGGCCAGTAAGGGCCTGAAGGTCCCTGCGCACCCACCTCCTGGCTGTGGTAGTGGGGGTAGACTCTGTGGTACAGGCAGGATCTGTGTGCCAGCCGCAGGACCTCCTTGAACAAGTGTTTGCTGAAGTGCTGGAAGGAGGTTTTGAGGACGAAGTGGCGTATCTGGGCGTGCTCCTCGTGACGGTGATGGATGAAGTAGATGAAGTTCTCGATGTTGTAGCGGGCAAGAATGTACTCGATGTCCTGACAAAAAAGATACTCTGTCACTTGTCTGCAGATAAACTCTGTGATGGGACAATGTAGGAGACAAACACGAGTACTTTCTCTACTTTGTCCTGTCAGTGTTCCATTAGAATCAAAGGAAGTAAAGCTGCTGATGATTGTGGTATAACTGGTGTCAACTACCTCCAGATCCTGGACTACAGGACCAGATTAGATCCTCTACGTACCTGCTCATCTCTGATGATCAGTATCCCCACAACCTGGCCGTCCACCTGGGCCACAAAGGCCTGCAGCGGCACCCCCACCTCAGGAAACAAGACAAAACATGGATATTTATGTGTGTGTGTGTGTGTGTGTGTGTTGACTTGAATCTGAGCCACCGTGCAGTCCGGCGCCATGCATACACATGAAGTGGCTGCATACTCATTTGAGAAGTAATTATCAGTTCTGGAGCGGCGGCAGCGACAGCTGGGGTGTCAGTCGGAGAACAAAATCGGTTCAACCCAATTCTCACCAGTCTGCTTCCTGGCGAACGTGCAAAATATTCCTTGTTATTCCAAGACGATCGTCACACCAGCTCGAGACACTCTCGACGGTCCAAAACGATCATCATCCCATTTCTGGAATTAAACTGGTCTCCACTCAGAGCGTGGTCCTTCTGGGTAGATTGATATCACATTTGAGTGTTTTTCACGTCAGCAGCAGCAGCAGATGAAAACATTCTGTATTTCATCTTCACTTTGTTGCCTCTACTGCTCGATATCTTCTGTGACTGCTGTGAACTGAAGTCCTTTCAGCAACATGTTGACGCCTCACATTAACATCAACACCTTCCAGAAACAGTGTTTGTAACCAACGCTTGTGGAAGATGCCCGGAGCAACAAGACCCTCTGCAGAGTAACATCCTGTATCTATGTCACATGGGTTTGGCCCCGCCCCTTCATGAGCCTCACAGATCCATTCTCTCTAACAGGAGACGTGAACATGAGCACAGATTCTTCTGCCACTTCACTCAGGTTAATAATGAATTGATGCAGTTGAGCAGGAAAAAGAGTTTGAGTGATTATTTCTACCAGGACGTATGGGCTCATTATTTCTGTCTGTGTGACAATAGAGCTTCATCAGCCTCATGTCGGTGAGTTGGTGTCAGCGTGTCGTCTCACCGGGTCCCTGCGGGTCTCAAAGAAAAGGTCCAGGTCCTGCAGCAGGGACTCGTTCAGTCTCACATCCTTCACCAGATCAGAAACAGCCGGCCGGTCCGATGCCACAGCCGGCCTCACCCCCAAAGTCCTGCAAGAACAACCTCAACGTGACCACAACAGTCTTCTGTTAATATGCAGTGTGTGGATCATCATCAGAGGGTTGCAGGGAAAGAACCTCTTCCTTTGCTTTCTCGCACAGTCAAGTACTTGTTAAACACTGACCCATCTTGAATGTGCAGGAGCGTCCTCCCTAAACACTGTTGTCTTTAAAGTACAAACACTCATCTGATCTGAAAGTAACAGACTCTGGTGGTGAGGTTCATTTATTCTAAATGTGGAGTCTCTGAGGGGAGGCCGACCTGAGCCCGGCGCGGGGGAAGATGTAGAGTTCAGAAGGCAGTGAGCTGCCGGGACGTGGCGGCACCCTGAGGAAGCTCTGCAGCAACAGGAACTCAGGGGACGCCATCGGAACAGTGATGATGCAGAAGTCGAGGTCCTGACAGACACATAAACAACACAGGGAGAAGACATGTTAATACTGTTCTTTCCTGCAGTTAGTTTAAATCATCAAAGTCTTTTAACACTTCAACAGCACAAAGAAGATGAATCCAGGTACACTTTATAAACCTTCAAAGACCTGGAAGTTAATGTCACGTCTCTTCAATCACTTCAATAAAAGGAAGATTAGACTGTTCCTAAGTTTGTTGAGGACCCCTGGAAGACCCTGAAGGACCCCACTTTACCTACAGTGGTCTTTGATTTATTTACTGTGTTATAGTCTGGAAGAGACCCTCAATGGAATCATACTCACGGGGAACAGTTGGAATACGTGTTCCAGAAAGTCCACTGACCTGAAAGAGAAGAAGAAGAAGAAGAAGAAGAAGAAGAAGAAGAAGAAGAAGAAGAAGAAGAAGAAGAAGAAGAAGAAGAAGAAGAAGAAGAAGAAGAAGAAGAAGAAGAAGAAGAAGAAGAAGAAGAAGAAGAAGAAGAAGAAGAAGAAGAAGAAGAAGTGAAAATATGTTTGTGGTGATCACTGTGGTGGAACAACTGTCCGACCCATCTGCCCACTGCTTCCAGCCTCTTGGCTTCCCCGTGCTGTCACTTTAAGCCCACCTCTCATTAATAACATGCTCACTCTCGGCAGGAAGCAGCTCGCCGTCGTCCTCAGTAACAGCTGGGAGGTGGCGAGCGGAGCTCAGCGGGAGCCAACAAACAGTCACTGTCCCGGCTGTAACACCGTGTTTGACTGATGGAAGTCTGGACGGCGGCCACCAGTGATGCTCCAGCAGACGTTTAGGGTCACCATATTCAATACTTCTTATAATTTGTGGTGCCTGACATTTGATTGTTGTGCAGCACATCTAATTATGTGACAGTCATTTAGTTTATACAGATTTTCTTTTTAAAGAATTTATTTGTTCGGCTCTTCATTATTATTTTGTAAATCTTTTTTAATCTGACAAACAAGATGTCCAGTCCAACATAGTGCAGATTTTATGGCCTAAAAACTGCTGAACATAGGAATATTATATTCTTGAAGTTCATCGCGGCATTAGACGCTCAAAGGAAACAATCTGAGTGAAGGAGAACAGAAACATGCTGAATGCCCTGAAAGGTTTGAGGAGGATGAATGTGATGTGAATCATCTTCCGAGGCCCAGCTGAACACCTGCAGGAGATTCCAGAGCGACGTCTTGGAAAATGCCAAATGAATATGAATCCCAGTTCATCCCAGTGACGAGAAGACGTGAAGCTGCTCTGGTCCTGACACCTTACTTATACACGGTGTTTGCTCTTTGATTTGTCTTCTGTCCGTAGCTCCTGATGTTGTCATGATTTCAGATTTGTAGATACTTTATAGAAAAGATACCGGCTTCATCCTTAAAGAATGAAACACTCGTTCAGTAATCGCGTCACTGTCATCTCACCTCATCTCATAAATCTTGTCCATGACGAAGAACTGAATACAGAAAGCGTTGGGTTCCTCTGGGGACCGTCCTGCTCCGGGGGAACGTCCTGCTCCGGGGGGGGACCGCCCTGCTCCGGGGGACTGCGGCTCCTCCTGCTGAGAAGACAGTGACGTTAACAACTACAAACATGTTACAAATGAGTTGAAGACTTAAGACCGACGGAGTCTGACTGCACCACTGGATCACTGTAACAGCCCCACTGTGTATCTGACCACCTCCAGTAGGTGTCAGTTACCTGATGGGATGCCAGAGCGTCTTCTTCTCCTTCTTCTTCTCCTTCTTCTTCTTCTTCTCTTGCGTCAGATGCAGCAGCAGGTTCATCGAGTCTCCTTTGCTGCACTTTGTACAAACCACCAAACTGGCCGAGGTCAAAGTTGTCCTGCAGTCGTTTCACATCGACTTCAGCAGTGACGCTGATGAAACCAGTGATGAGTCCTTCCCTCTGTGGAGGAAACACATCTGTAGCTCTGGAGAACAAAGTCATTTCACCTGTGGGTAGATGTAAATAACCAGCAGAACATTGTCTCCATGCTTCCTCCTGCTTTCAGTCAATGTGGCTTTTCAATGGAAGCAGCACATGAAAGGAACGTAACCCAAATATATATAACAGATTTGTTTCTACAAGGTTGATCGATCAGCACCACTTTGGATGCCTTTAAAACTTTTCTGAGTATTTTAATGACTTGTTGTCCACATTTGCTTAAACTGAGCAAATGTGTTCTGATGATGAAGATCAGGTGATGAGAGGAGACTCATCTGTCATCAATACATTTCATTTTATCTTCATCATTAATCTTCAGAACTCAACTGTACTCACCACAAACCTGATTCAATTCTAACGCTGGATCAATAATTATACATTATAAATACATTATAAAACCACAGATGGTTTTACAGCCGTCAGCGCCCAGCAGAACAACCCTCTGGGGCAATGTTGGACTGTTTGTACCCAACATTTTCAGACAAAGAGCCCAAAATGCTTCAGATGTCTGAACACAATATGTTCAGTGAGAGCATGTCTTGGCCAAGTATCAGCTTGTATCTGCCATATGCTGCCATGAACACATGTCAGGCTGACTGGCGAGAGGAGATCTGTCGTCTCCGGGGTCCCAGGGGAACAGAACCCAGCAGGGTTCCTGATATTCAGTTAGAGCCTCATCAGAGAGTTAATATTACATGTTCAGACTGCGTAACGGTGGTGGGGAACAAATTATTCCACTCACATAAGAGCAGGTGGAGAAACTAAATGATTTATCAGTTTAATATCTGCTGTTGGGGACTTTTCACAACTACACGGCTCAAAATTGCACCTAAAGTTGACATGACACAGTCTTATAAGTTAAAAAAAAGGTTATACAGTTGAACCAGACCTCACAAACAGCAGCGTGGTTGTCTTCATCCTGACCCTCAATGAGTTCTGACAGGAAGTGCGGCTGATCGACGACTGACAGGAGACTTGTCTGCTCTGCAAATATGCGCATGACATCATCGTGATCTTCAACGCTGTGATCAACAGAAAGAGAAGAAGCTGCATCTTAAACAATTCCAATGAATCAAATGTAATCGGGAATATTCATCAGAAACATCTCTCGGTACAGTTCAACTGCAGCACAAATCACATTTAAATAAATAATCACCTCTGGAACAGATTTGTTTAAGACTGAACATTAAATCCTCATGAAGGGGGATTCAGTGCTGTTGGACTATATTTTATTGTAAACCTGATCAGTGTGGATCAGCATGGTCAGGTGGATGTATGACATCACGTGCTGTAGGCTCCTCCTCCTTTAAAAAACAGGTGAATGCTGCACTCACATTCATCAGGGGGACATAAACACACCAAGATGACGATGATGATGTTGGTGCTCTGTGTCTGCTGGATGAGTCAGTTTGCTAACACTTGGGTCAGGTGGCAGTCAGGCTGAGTGTTTGTCAGCTTGTTGTGACGTTCCTCTGCCCCCAAGTGGCAAAATAAAATCATTGAATGCAGCTTTTTACACAACAGAGGATTTCAGGTTCAATCCCCTGGACTGGTGTGTGTGTGTGTGTGAGTGTGTGTTTTTTTTGTGTGTGTGTGTCCACTACCTAAGTTTAAAGTGCCTTGGACACATGACAAGCTGCTGAAGACAAATGCTTACATCGTGCACCTTGACCTCTTACTGCATCACATGAACATGAATTGTTTTCTATGCAGGTACGGTGTTAGTGGAATTATCTAGAATCACCTTGCAGGGCGAACATGAAGTCTTGGGCAGACTTTCTTCCTGTGGCAGACTAAAGCTAAGCACTGAGGCCCGGGATCAGTCAGACGCTGCAATGGCTCAAACATGTCCTCCAGCGCCAGCTCTGCACACATACAGGTAACAAGGATGAGCCTCGTAGTTTCTGGATGAATCAAATGCTGAATAAATGATAAAAGTCACCTAAAGCACCAACGTATGGGCTGACCAGGCAGATGTGTTCAAGCTCCACGGTGGCATTAAAGACAGCCCTGTAAAAACATACATACAGTAACATTACACTTTGGTAGATGTTGCATTGACCTTTATGAATCTGTAGCATCAAACCAAAGCAGTTGGTTCCATCACACAACACATGAACATTTAATGTATGGGCAGATGGAATCTTAATGACAGTTGATGTAAAACCACAGAAACTCAAAAAAGTTTTATTCCAAGTTATTTCTCAAACCTCATTATCTCCTTCACACTCGCTGTGCTGAAGCCTGGCCGGGCCACAAACAGGTGGAGGAAGAGCGTGTTCAAAGGCTGTAGAGGATAAAAATGATTTACATCGACCTTCAAAATGTGAGTTACTTCACTTCAGGTTTTATAGACCTGTTACTCAGAACGACAATCAATCAGCGATCTGCAGTTCCTGATAATGTTTTCAACCGAAGCCCAACATCAGCAGGATTTATCACAACACAACTACACTTCATCGGCTCTTTGTAGAACTGTCAGAAATCACTGAGTGATACAGACTGTGAATTCTTCAGCGCTCAAGTGTTTCTGCAGGAACGTTTCCCAGTGAGCCTGATCCACCAAGTCTCCAGCAGGGAAATCAAAGAAGGAAGCGTGGGCCAGGATGTCGTCCTTCTCGTTGGCCAGGGTCACTGCCAGGTTGGCTCTCTCCCTCAAAGGTCCACGAGAGCCGGGGAGAAACAGCAGCCAGAGAATCACAGTTACATGTCATTACAACACGACCTACATGACCAGCTGTCAGAATAGCAGAATCATATCATTAGCATCATGATTACTAATCGGAGTGATAGTTTGGGATAATATTGTTCTGCACAAATTATTGTGACACCCGAACTCAACTGTACAACAATGAATGTTTTGTATAAGAGCAACTTAGAAACATCTTGTTGCTCATTTAATTAAGAACAAGATGTTGCTGTTGTTCATTTAATGAACAGCAACATCTTGAATTCAGTTCAAATCAGCTAAAAAGATTGTCACCACGAGTAATACAAATTACATTTTTAAGATATACTCATTTAAATAGATATATTGTCAATGCAATGAAATGAGTGCAAGTCCCCAAAATGTATTTAGAGTCATTTTGTACATTTAAAAAACTAAATGATGGACAGGAAATTAAAATAGTGTCGGTCAGGGAGACGAGTGCTATTTTTATTGTTCTCTACACCAGATCCGCAATTATAATATGTAATTATGTTTGTGGGAGAGGGTCACATCCCCATCAAATGCCCCAAAATGTGCTTTACTCTGCCAGGCAACTCCACGCAGTCTGGAGTCTCTTTTCAGGGGTGTGTTTGCATGGCTACGGTCCAAATTCTGTCCCCATATTGTTGGATCGATGGCTACGGCCCTGCCCTCTGTGTGGAACCGGTTTGGTCTTACAGAAGATGAAGTACGTTGATCCGTCCAAAAACCTCCACAGCCGAAGGGAGGATGAGGCTGTCAATTCCCTGCGCGTCCGCCGATTCGCTTCTTCTGACGGTCACAGTTTCCACTTGTCCGCCGGTTGAAGTTATGGTCCTCATCTTCACTGGATATCTGCTAGTGGAAAGACACAGTATCATGTCAGCCACGGCGATAGTTAGCTAACCAGCAACAACAAACAATACTTCGGTTAAAATAAAATATAGTTCAATTTGCTACAGAACTAATGCTAGTAACCTATTATGTTTGTCTAATAAATTAAAACACCAGCCGTACAGAGTAATCTTATGTTTTGTCGGTTCAAAGTATAAACAACTTTTTACCGAAACACGTGAAGCAGTTTTGCAGACTTCTTAACGCTAGCTGTGCTAACTATTTAACGCTAGGTGTAATGCTTGATTCGGTAACTATAGTAACAGAGCGCACGGGTAAAGTGGAACTCGCAAGGCATTCTGGGTACTGTCATGGTGGCTGTCGCAGGCTGTGAGCAACGTTTTGGTGCCTCTCAGTGTTTTTTGTTATTGTTGAACGCCTTCCTTTAAGTTTCGAAACGTATTTTTGTGTCTAAAATCAGCCAGAAAAATGGCGTCCACGGCGGCAGGTAAACAGCGAATACCGAAGGTGGCGAAGGTAAGCTAAAAAAACCCAGAAACACAGACATAAGCCGACCTCAGCTAAGCTAATGCTAACGGACAGACAGCGCTAAAGTTTGAAAAGGAAAACTTGTCGAGGTCGCGGCCAGATTTGCTTTTAACTAACCGTAAATCTTATATAAGGAAAATATACGTGGTAACATCATCACAAGGTTATCCAGCATTTAACGTAGATGTACTAAAAACATCAGCACATTAAACAGCAAAGCTAATTTACCTTTCGGCGCAAACCGAGGATCCTTTTATTTCCCCACCATGCTGGTCCTCATCCGTGTTTAATTATTTTGAACTGCATTTAAATAGTTATGTTTGTTTTTGATCACACGGTAAACACTTACATACGTCTGCCTCATTTGAAGGCTCTTTAAGAATATGTTTAGAAATGTTGTGTTTTTTAACGTACATACGTACAATACACGTCACACAGGTCAACACAGATCGTTTCCGGGTGGAAGAGTGGTCGTAATCGTTTATTTGGCGCTCGCACATGCAAACATTTGCTTTACGTGGTCATAAAACACAACTAATGTATAGTTTCATGAATGTTATGTTTACGCTTTGGACCGTTTCTTCTTGTCGCAAGTTTCCAGCAGCTTAGACGCATGAGTTTGACGGCATTGTGAGACGAATAATTATGTTGGCATTGATGAATACAATTCAGATGACTATTTACAACGGTCTCTTCCTGATTACTAGTAGGTTATTCATCAAGTTGTATAATGTGATGTGCATGTCAACATCAATGAAATCACTTTTCTGAAAAACTACAAAATAAAACAGTGTTTCAGAACATATCACTTCAAATCCTGGGTCTGTTGATGCATCTGATGCAGGGATTCACTCATTGTTCCCAAAGCTGAAGCGCAACTCTCATTTTGTTCGGCAAGAACAATTCTACAAGGACTTAACAATTATCGTAACATCGTCTACTGTTGTGTTTCAGGTGAAAAACAAAGCTCCTGCGGAGGTCCAGATCACTGCTGAGCAGCTGCTAAGAGAAGCCAAAGAGAGGGAGCTCGAGCTTCTGCCACCGCCACCAAAACAGAAGATCACTGATCAGGAAGAGCTGAATGATTACAAACTGAGGAAGAGGAAGGTAAGTGCTTACAACAGTGAAATGTCCTGTGCACCAATTTGTTGTTGTCACCCAAACTGACAATTAAGACTTTAATTTTGTTCTCCTGTTAATGGGGAGACAGTCCAGCTGTGGTGTAACTGATATTATAGCATCAGTCACTCTAACTTCTAGGAGCCGACATTGTTGTTTTTAAGACAACAGTTGTTTCTCGCCGCGGTCACGACTAAATTAAATGCTGATTATTCTGAACCACTGTGGATCAGCACGATCTGAGCTCGAGTCCTCACAACGTAAACAAAGCACAAGTGGTTCCTTCAACTGGAACCATCAAGTAAATTTATCGTATTATCTTTTTTCTTTCAGGGATTTGAGGACAACATCCGAAAGAATCGCACTGTCATCAGTAACTGGATCAAATACGCACAATGGGAGGAAAGCCTGCAGGAGATTCACAGGTATTTTCTCTTCATTGAACATCTTAATTAGATTAACTTTTGCTTTGCTTCCTCGACCATCACTACTTCGTATTTGCTCTCAGGGCTCGTTCCATTTACGAGCGAGCGCTGGACGTCGACCACCGCAACATCACTCTGTGGCTGAAGTACGCAGAGATGGAGATGAAGAGCCGCCAGGTGAACCACGCCCGCAACATCTGGGACAGAGCCATCACCATCCTCCCACGAGTCAACCAGTTCTGGTATGACTGTCCTTCATTACCTGCTGATAGATTCCACATCGACCTCAGGGCTGCTGGTGGTGTTTCATAAAGTTTTCACGTTAGTAGTCGCGTGTCATCTTATTTAGATCTTTACGTTTGCTAAAAAAGATTTATTAAAGCATTAACCAAGAGAAAGATGAACATCGGGCTAACGCGTTACGAATGTTTTCATGATAAATGAATCTGCTCGTATTTGCTTCATTAATCATTGTGTTCATAAAATGTCAAACATTTTCAAAGTGCCCATCTCAAGTTCTCACAGGAGAAATTCCCCTTAAGTTATATTGGAGTTTATTGTGTCGCCAGGGAACATTAGAAATTACAGGAAAAAGAATACTTGGATCTGTTTATGTTTCTATGATTGTTTCTAAAGACCGATCCAGTCAGAGATGAAGAATCTTAAGAGTGTTCGTAGCCCAACGTTTACATTTCTTTGGCTGTCCTTTGCTTGTGTTTGACTTCATGTCCTTCCACAGGTACAAGTACACCTACATGGAGGAAATGTTGGGGAATGTTGCCGGCTGCCGGCAGGCGTTTGAGCGCTGGATGGAGTGGGAGCCCGAAGAGCAGGCCTGGCACTCTTACATCAACTTTGAGCTTCGCTACAAGGAAGTGGACAAAGGCCGAACCATTTACGAGCGATATATCCTTTTGTTGATGTGTCCGTGTGTTCTGAGTTGATGATTCTGTGTGGTTCCGACGAACAGCGTACATCTTTACTTTGATTATTTCAAGGACAGTTTGACTCGTCATGTTACACTGAGTTCTGAACAGATGACGTTTCTGGCAGCTTTTCTCTTCTATAAAACCTCCTTAACATCACTGCACTCGTCATTGTTCACCCCGAAGTGAAGAACTGGATCAAGTACGCTCGTTTTGAAGAGAAGCATGGCTACATTGCTCACAGCAGGAAAGTCTACGAGAGGTCGGTGGACTTTTTCGGAGAGGAACACGTGGAAGAAAACCTCTTTGTGGCCTTCGCCAGGTTCGAGGAGACTCAGAAGGAGGTCTGAAACACGCTAAAGAAACGTTTATCTTTACCTTGTGTGAATTTAATTTCAAGCCTTCCGTTTCTTGACAAACAGGCAGCTGTTGATTTGATGTCACCTTCCTTCTCAGTTTGAACGTGTTCGGGTGATCTATAAGTACGCTCTGGACAGAATCCCCAAACACCAGGCGCAGGAGCTCTTCAAGAACTACACGATGTTTGAGAAGAAGTTTGGAGATCGGAGGGGAATCGAGGACGTCATCGTTAGCAAGCGACGGTTCCAGTATGAGGAGGAAGTCAAGGTAATAACCAAGAAATGTATCTTTTCATGTCGTCAAAAATATTATCAAAGAGATATTGTGATGATGTTTAAGGGTCATACACTCGCCCTGGTTAAAGTTACGTCCTCTCCTCGTTAATGATTGGATCTGTTTGTATCCAGGCAAACCCTCACAACTACGATGCCTGGTTTGATTATCTGCGCTTGGTGGAGAGCGACGCCGATCCTGACACGGTCAGAGAGGTTTACGAGCGAGCCATCGCCAACATCCCTCCCATTCAGGAGAAGAGACACTGGAGACGGTACATCTACCTGTGGATCAACTATGCGCTGTATGAAGAACTGGAGGTCAAGGTCAGCTTAAGCACTTTTCATGAACTTAATTTCACCTGGAGATCAGTGAGGACGGTGTTCTCATATATATACACGTCAGTCTGAAACAATCCCTTTGTGTTGGTCTGTTGGCAGGATCCTGAGACAACAAGGCAGGTGTATCAGGCCTGTTTGGATCTTATCCCTCACAAGAAAGTAAGTATTCTGTTTTTAATGCACCGTATTTCATCAAATAAGAGCCAGCAGTCATTTAAAATCTTCATCATGTATGAGAACAATGAAACAAATAAACATTTCAAACAGAGGAGATTAGAAATAAATGACTGGTAGCTTCTATTAGATTAGAGGAACTACGGTAATAAGTTCTTGTCTTGTTTCCTTCAAACTGAATATTGATATGATTTTTTTTGGCATGTGCATACATGTATGATGAGTAATTTAAATAATCGTTCTCTCTTTCAGTTCACATTTGCAAAGATTTGGCTTCTGTACAGTCAGTTTGAGATCCGACAGAAGAACCTGCAGGGAGCCAGGAAGGTCATGGTAAGGTTCAGCAGATAGAATAATACATTTTCAATCTTGAAGCTTCTCATTTGCCAGAGAAAGCACAGCACAGAGCCTTGTGGAACTCCATGACTACACTGCATGGAGGATTCATGCAATACATTTAGAGCCGTTTAGAAGCAACTCATCAGTGTTCCTCCTCTCAGGGCTCAGCAATCGGGAAATGCCCGAAGAACAAACTGTTGAAGGGCTACATCGAGCTGGAGCTGCAGCTCCGTGAGTTCGACCGCTGCAGGAAGCTGTACGAGAAATACCTGGAGTTCAGTCCTGAGAACTGCACCACCTGGATCAAGTTCTCAGAGCTGGAGACGATCCTGGGCGACGTCGACAGAGCCCGCGGCATCTTCGAACTCGCCATCGGACAGCCACGGCTGGACATGCCGGAGGTAACGAAGACGACTCTTTAGGCCAATCTTATTATTAACTTTGTGGACTAAAATAGAATTCCTAACAAATGATTTAGTCAGGTTGTTTTTTTCAGCACTGCCTTTTGTTCCTTCCGTAGTAGGATGTCAGAACTCATTGTGAGACAAGACTACTTCAGATTGATCCGCACAACTTTTATCCAGCAAATGAAAATGTAGCGTCGTGTCTTTATAGTAGAAGTTTAAATGTAACCAAGAGGAGCTTCCTTGTCCTGTCCAGCAGTCAGTCTGTGTTGAAGGGTAAAAATTACATTCCACACACACGTAAACACACTTGTGTTTCATGTGCCTTGTCTGTTATCCTGTCAGGTGCTGTGGAAATCTTACATCGACTTTGAGATCGAGCAGGAGGAGTTTGGAAACACAAGGAACCTTTACAAACGGCTGCTTCAGCGCACTCAGCATGTCAAGGTGAGAGGTGCACACCCCCGTTGTCTGGACTCAAACACCTTGAGGGGTTTCCCAAACTTACAACATGTTACCTGCACGCCCTCAAAGTCTGGTTGTTAGATACA
>CAAKHC010003907.1:0-39421 GCA_901007825.1 Macroramphosus scolopax | reverse complement strand
AATGTGGTGAGACAGGGAGATTGAAAGATATCAGATTTGCAATGCTCTTACACAACCACACACATGCTGCATTGGCCTTTTCTCCTACTAATGCATCACTTCCTTTCTCTGGCTATCTCGTATTGATTTATTCTGCCTCTCTGTCCTCTATTAAGAAATTGGCCTCCTCTTCTCTATCTCATAGCTGGTCTCCCCTTTCTGTTCTCATCCCTTTGTTCCCTCTTCCTCATGTTCTCTCTTCCTCCCCTCACACCTCTTCAATCTCACTCATCCAATTTCTCTATCCTACTTCTTTCTTCTTCCTATCACATTTTGGCACCTGCCTATCCCCCTGCTTCAGGTCCAACTTATCCAGATTCCCAGATTCCCAATAGTTTAGCCTCATTTTTTCGTAGGTCTCTTCAAACTTCTTGCACTCCTTGCTTTAATCTCACCTCACCTTCCTTGATTGTTCTCAGTCTAATCAATGGCTTCTCATATCTCGCCTTTCTCCATGCTGTGGTCTCACATTCCTTTTCTCCTCACTTTATGTATCCATTGTTCAGACCTAATGGACAAGACATGAAACAAGCTGCATTATTGATGCAGTATAACATCTCTCAATGGCACTTATCTCCCGTTAGTTACCAGACTCCATTATATATTTGATATGTCCACAATTTGTTCATTGTTAGCGAAACTTGATTATTACTATTTGACAAAGAAGCATTACCAATTAAATGAAAGTGAAAAGCTATTATGTTCAGAGTAATTTTTAGCTTCCGCTTGAAGAAACTGCTCAAAACGAGTTAATCCATCACTATTAACATTTAATCACCTTCGTTTTTGGACGCCTTGCATCTCATGGAACGTGCTTGTGAATCAGTGATTCCAGATTAACTTCAAATTTGACTGCAGATTGTCACTGGCTGATATATACAGTACGTTCTGGACTGCATGACATATAGGGAAGGAAGGTAACAGCAGTCTTAGCGAGGTCTGTGCTCTCTGAGAAAAACATGTCATTGCTAAATGGACTGCAGTACTGCACAGCATGCCATTTGTAAAGGATATACTAAAATAAAACCATCTGTAAGATGACTAGCGAGTAGGTACATTAATGTAGTTGTGACTGGAGGATCAGCTCTACTTAAAAGCCCCGGAAACATAAATCAGAGGCCTCTTCTCTGTCTTTTGTGCAGTAAAACTGCTTCTCCCTCTCCAATGCTCCAATATAGCATCTTACAAGCCCATTAAGATGAAGCACTGATAAACCCATTGATTCATTGTCTCTCCATTTTGCTTCCTGATTAATGGTACAGGCTGCAGGACAGGCTTGGTGAATCGGCTTATCTGTTCCAGATAACACATCACAGATTGACACAGAACAGGCAGTGCAAGCTGAGGGTTTGTGGGTGGTACTCTGCATAAGATCAAATGGAAATATGTTGGTGCGAATTTATTCAACTTTCAGGAAGTACTTTAGTCACTGAGGAAAAATGTCATAGTGTTGTGATGTTTTGTTGGAGGTGATTCATAGGTGAGTAAATGTGTATGTGTGTAAATAAATACCTGAATCAGGCTATGAAAGTATGGCATGCTTTCATAAAATAACTGCCATATTTAAATCTAATACCAAGAATCTCATTCAACATATGGATGAGGAAAATTAATTTTCTGCCCTTTTCACCCGGAGATGAATGTTTAATCTTTGTAATGGTTCTGTCATTAATGTCTACTTAACCTAAATGGGGAGTGTTTGTGTGCATTGTTTAGTGGAATTAATGGAACTCATCACTTCTCTGATACAGCGCGTTACTCCGGGATTGCAGCGATAACTATTATTTCCCTAATTTAGGCCGTTAGTTTGCTATTACCGCCAATTAGTTGTAGTGGTGAATATTGAATAGTTTTCTCTTACGAGCGTGAGCTGAACCTTGCAGTGCCACAATTTCGTTATTAATGCAAAGTGTTTGGGTTCAAAATGTGGCTGCCATCTAACAGTCAGTTTATCTGTTATGAAATCACACAATAAAGTACAGTAATATCATCTTATCATGTTTGACATAACAAAAACAGAGATTAAGTGTCAGCTAGAAATGTAAAATGACCATGTAAAAAAAAATCTGTTAGATAGGTCCCCAAAAAATGCAAAGGATGTTCCTTGACTCATGCTACGACCGTCTTACAAGTTAGATGAAAATCACTTTGTGTATAATCCGGATAAGGAGTAAACACACACAACCACAAACTCTCCCTCCTTTGCGGAGGTCATGAATCATGTCTCGCCAAGCTCATTTAGGAACGATAAGCTATTCCATCACGCTAATCCTCTGTGTGTGTTTGTTTCCAGGCAGATGTGTCGGAGGAGGCTGTCCATGCTGTTTTAGGTGGTCCAGAAGCAGATGTTGACACTGTGGCTGCAACACTGTGCTTAGCACTGCATCTCAGCCAGGTGACACGGATTTCTTTCAATTTGTTTGCATGTGTTTGCTACTTGTGAGTGTTTGAGTGCTCGTAATTGAAAAGGTCGAGTCACTTAGACATTGTTGTTTGATGTTTTATGTACAATGTCAAACCATTGCACAAAACCCCTAATTAGCGCAGTACTGCACTATTCCCAACACTTCATTTTTCAGAGTACCAATCATTTGAAAACATTGTTATTGCCTTACGCTGTTTGCCCAGAGCCACTATCTTCATGGAAATGCACAAAACATTGCATTCAGTGTGAGCTGAAGTGCTCCCTTGGCTGGTGTACTTTCTCATTAACAGCAGAGTTTTCCCTCCATCACTCAGGAAAGTACATAGAAGAGTATTGGACATATTCCATGATGAATAAGAGAGATTATCTAAGATACCTGACTCTCGATGACCCTGGTTTCATACATTGTGTTTCCGTTTGCCCTAGAGGGAACCATCAGGTGGGCTGTGTGTGCCGGTGCTGTGCAGCCAGCGATCTGGCGCCGTGCTGCCCTCAGAGACGGTGAGCTTCCTGCACAGGGTAAAGACCTGTGAGAGTCTGCTGCGGTGGAGGGAGGATGTAGATCTTCTGAAAATTCATCACACCAGAAAACTCTCACTCACACTGCTGAGAGATGGATTGCTGGACAGGTAAACACACTTACACGAGCAGATCATGTGAAATGTTTCAGATCAGTTTGTTCGGTGTCAAATGAACAAACCAAACTCAGTTTCAAGAATCGTCTCACCTTTTAGCTGCTTTTGAAATGAGAAACCCCGTCACAGGTACGGAAATCCTACATGAAAGTGGTTTACTAAAATTGTGTTTTATGATGCAATAATTGTCAGGATGTCTCGGTGTGTATTTCAGGCTTGTGTGTGTTCGTCTCACGGTCAGGGGAGTCGTTCTATTCAAACACCTTACAATCATCCCTCCCTCCCCTGCAGCCAACTTCAGCCACCATGTTCTCACTCTCTCTCCCAGCTCTGAGAACCACATTCTGGAGTCCAGCATCCTGCGAGTGGTCCATCACGACAGGCAGCGGGACGCAGGGGGTGATGTGGCATCGTCGGCAGTGATGACAGTCGCCACAGAGATTCTTCAAGAAGCACCGGAGCACATCGGAGCAGCGCTGAGGGAGACTCTCAGAGGTGAGGGAGGCGCAGATGCCCCCTAGGGGGAGTAATGGGGCGATGAAGGAGGACACACACAAATCCCCTGATATGACTCGCTTAACACCCACCAGGAGAGATGAAGAAAGGGAGAGATGAGGAATTGTGAGTGAGGGTAAGGAACAGTGCAGAAAGACAAACAGAGTCCCCACAATGTGACTACTTTTTATATTAGTTAATTCAGTCTAAGTTTCAGTCCCTACAAAAAGTAATACAAGGAGAGGAAATAACAAAGACAACAGTTATTGATGGAGATGTGTGTGTACTGTAAGTATAAGACGTCTGCAGAAAGAATTAGTGAATCTGAGGGAGCTTTGATTAGATAATATTTGTAAGTGTCATGTATTTTTCATAGTTAATCCCAGAAAACGTGACATAAGGAGACCTTCAAATATGTTTGAGTAGAGGTGTGTGTGCTTGATGTCGATATAAAGTGGCCTGACAAACAGGTCGTCGATGTTAAGCGGCTTTGTAAAGGTTTGGCAGAGGACACGAGGGATCCCTGTTCAATAAGGCTTTTGGCCCCTGTTGTCTTCGGCTGTGATTAACAATGAACGGAAGACAGGGAGCGGATTAAGTAAATTAAGATCGTGGAGGAGGGTGAAAGTAGCAGAAGAGCACATTCAAGTCGTGAGCAACAGAAAAAGAGAGCTGATCAGAGAAGCAGTTATTTACCGTAATTGTTCCAGTTATACTAATTCATTGTGAGAGTGATTTGGACAGTGTTTTCTCAGCGTCACTGATTCACACTCAGATTTAAACTCTTTCTGATTTCCCAAGTAAATACTACCACTGGTACTTTAATAATTTTTTAAGTATATTACATACTGAACGGATCTCGATTTACAGAGACATGAAAAACATTTCAACCAACATTAATGACACAATCGGATATAAAAAACTCAGAAACTCAGGGATCTGAATCTTTCCTCTGAAAGCCAGAAAATCAACAATGACCTAATCTCCAAAATTGATAATTGCATTATATTATATTAAGCGATCACACACTTGTATTTGTGTATTTACAGAGGCCTTGCAGCTACAAAGTGAAGGTCTGTGGATCAAACGTGGCCGTAAGTCAGTCCAACTGGAGGAAGTCATGAGATCTTTGGAGCAATGGAGTGATGTCACAGCGAGCGATGAGGCGCAGCTACAAGGTGCATGTTTGATTTTGTTCAGCAGCTGTGCTTCAATTGATCACAGTAGCAATTAAAGGAAGGAGCACGGCAGGCGTGACAGCAACTGTAACAGAACTTTGTGGAGCGAGTATTCACGGGTGTGTTTCTGTCTGTCGTGACATTGTCTTGTATCCTTCCATGTGTGTGTGTTATATATATAACTGTCAGTCCTCTGGTTCTATGCTGTTGTTTATGTGTGCTGACGGGACAAAGACTTGGAGCAGCTGCTGTCTAAGGACCTAAAAGAGTTTTCCGATGGAGAGATGACGATAGCACTCACCTCAGTGACCACAGATGAAGAGGTAATATTACATCACCAAATGATGACGACATTACAGTTCTTTACAGGCTTTTCAACAGGAGTCGTAGTCAATTAGTTGCTGTATTGTTGCAAATATGACTATAAATAAGCAACTTTAACCAGAAGATAGCTGAGTCAATGGTGAGTAAGGAGCATGTCAAGACATTTGATGTATCTTTAATAGTTATGGATCTAGATCCAGAAGAAGATGGCACATCAAAGTACAGAATTCTTTCAGAGCTCAAAGTACAGACCAGTACTTTTTTATTTTTTTTTTATTATGGATCAATTGGGGTGAACACATACCAACTGATGTTGGTTGGCATGTGTCCCAGACGAATGAGGGACGGTTGGTGGTGGTTTGCATTCTCCAACTGCTCATCTAAATTAGTGGTCCGAGTGAGGTGTTCCAAATATTTCCATGGCCATAATTCTTATAAACTGGCATTTCACAGCACCACAAATTACAGCCTTCAAATATATCCCATTACTTTTATTACAGAGTGTATGTTTGAGACAAAATATATGTGGGGAAGAAAAGTTTCTCTTTTAAAAGTTACTTTTGATGGTGATTTGTTGGATATATTGTACCTGTGGTTTGTCTTTTTGGGGAGGTGTGTGTGTGTGTGTGCGCGTGTGCACGGTGGTGTTTGCAAGTAGAGGAGCCCCTCTGTTGTTCTGCATTTGCATGAGATGCAGATGGAGGCCTGAGAGCCTCACACACAACCAGGGTTTGTCTCCCTGCTGCAACTTCTAATGTGCTCACCCACCACCACCACTAACAGCCCCCCTCCAAAAAAAATCATTCATTATTTCATTTATATCTTCTTCTCACTTCCAAAGCCCATTTTTCTCAGTGACTGCCTAGCGTGCAGTATTAGGCTATGTGTAAA
The DNA here is from genome assembly GCA_901007825.1 of Macroramphosus scolopax. Classification (NCBI taxonomy): domain Eukaryota; kingdom Metazoa; phylum Chordata; class Actinopteri; order Syngnathiformes; family Centriscidae; genus Macroramphosus; species Macroramphosus scolopax. The sequence continues at coordinate 33,434 of CAAKHC010003907.1, read as the reverse complement.
ATAAATGATGTCTGTAGCCGTAGGGGTATGGTTCTGCCTCCCCCAGAAAACTACCTAACGTCCAAGGAACATTAAACACCCAGATCCTCGTTTAGTGAATAAATAACCATTCATTTGAATGGCTTTATGTGTGCGTGCGCACCGGACTTTCTGTGCATATTTTACCAGCGCTGTGCCTACATGCTGAGTGTCAGGAGTGAGTGAGAGAGAGTGTGGGAGAGAGAGAGAACATGAGCGCTCAAGAGAGAGGGGCCCCATTAGAGACTTAATATAGAATAAATGGCCAGGGGCCTGTGTGTCGCCAGCGGACCCGCCAACTCCACAGCGTCATGTTGGGTTACTAATGACCTGAGATCGGGTTCCAAAAATGAACTCTTTATATGCACGTCATTTGCAGTGTGTATATATTTATATATAATTTTTTAATTGTGTTTGAAAAGAGAGTAAAACGGTATGAGAGTCACTTATCGAGGGGGCTTAGGGAAGTTCTGCCTTAAATGATTCTTTCCAGAAAACTAAATAAATTAGATTCAATTAGTCTGTAATGGTTTATGTGTTTGTCAAAGTGTGTTTTCTGTCTGTGTGGGTTCGTGTGTGTGTCTGTTTGACAGCAGTTAAACAGGACAGAGCCGGATTTCTAGGTAAAAACAATAGTTGTTATTGTCTCGTTAGCAGAAAAAAGCCCTTCAGAGTGAGATGTAATTATATGGACATATAGTATAGATTGATTAATGTACTTTTGCATGCTGCACAAACATACATTAGTTATCCTGTGATGCTTTATGATGGAGGAGGAAATGGAAATGAAAGGAGGTTCATTGCTCCTGTCTGCTATTTGTTTCTGCTGTATCATGTTCGGCTACAATGTCAATGTTGAATGCCATAAGAATAGTTTCTCACGGTGTTGCAAATGCAATTAAATACATTTGTAACATTACTAATGTGAGGCTATAATACAATTCTGTGATTCAACACGGATAGAAGCATGTCCAATAATGGTGTCACGTTGCATGTAATTGGGACGATGGTGATAAAGCTGTGAAATCAGCGAGCGATGTACTTCGCTGTACAGATTTGTGAGCTTTTATTGTTTCCTTTTCTGCTTATTGTAATATTGCCCGTTTCCGGGCACAACATAAGAGGACTTCATACCCTCCTTAAGTGCAGTCGTCACATGTTCTCTGAGGAGTAAATCTGCTGTCGAGAAGTAGAATTTGATGAAAGATGACAAGCTTAGGTTGGAGTGAAATAAAAGTAATATCCCTGCAAACTGAAGAGAAGTCGTACTATTCTGCTGACAGGGTGCAGCATGTTTCTCTACATTACGTAATGGACGGGTAGCAGCACCGTGTCCGACAGCAGAAGAAGCACCACAGGGGCCAATATGGGGTTAAGTGCCTTGCTGAAGGGCACACAGTCATTGTGCAGAAGCACCTGTAGATGTGAATGAAAGCTTGTGTTTACACATTTGCATGAAGCTCAAATTAATAGGCACCCACCAAAGAGTCGCATATCAATGCCAGAGAGTGTTTTGCGTATCAAAGATTTTCTCAGAAATTAGCGCTTGCAGATGAGGCGTTGGTCGGATGAAGAGTTGTCCTGCTGTGGAGTTGATGACCTGTGAGAAGGACAGGAGCCGGAGGCCACTCGCACACAAAAACACACACATACGAGCAGGAACTGGTGAATAATGTGGATTTTGTGTGTTAATATGGACATTTAAGTGTCACAATATGTTTTAGAGACCCTTGTTTTCTGTTTTTCAAGCCATTCGATGGAAGGAAAGTGACCATTTTAAGATTAATCTACAATACGGCAACCAAGAGACAATATAATTGTAATGCATGTTTTGTATAATGATAAACAAAATCAAAGCATGTTTTTGTCTTATGAGAGTGAATAACGTAACTCTGAGCGTCCTGGCTTATGTACATTTAGTATCCTCCTTTAGGACAATTCACCCACTGATGAGTTTACATCTTTTTAGATGTTGTTGGCTCTTGTCGATGTGGATGTGCTTGTTCTTTTGTTGTTTTTCGGGTCCAACTACCCATCTGCGGTACACTTTTGGTTTCATTTCGGCAATGTTGATTGTCTCTAATGTGTTGTTTGTTCACAGTCCTGTGGCCCTTTTGTTTGTTTATGCAGGGCCAGTTTTGCCTTACGCCACTTGCACAAATAATTATGCTTGCTAATGAAGGGGCCTGCAGCCACGGCACTCTGTAAATGCCTTTCTGATGAGAGGCAGTGAAAGACAGCAGGTGCAGGGTGGGCCTCCCAGGGACTAAGATTGAAGACCAGGAAGCCGGGGTGCCTCGCCCCTCCATCCCTCTATCTTTTGTTTCCTCTGATTTCCTTGCTCTCTTTTTCTTAGTCCACTGTGATATTCTTTGTGAGAGTACAAACATCAAACACGACGCATATTTAAATGCAATATTATGGCATCCTGTTTGTCTGGGATTTGCTGATGCTGATCAGGGATCCTGAGCACATACACACTTTTCATGATTCAACTTTGTGCTTTGTTTCGGGGAATACATTCAGAGGAATTTACTCTCAAGGATCTAAGACATCAGTTGTTTTCTAGATGGTGAGAACATATTGTTGTAAATTTCTGAGGCTGTAAAATTATTCCTCGCACAAATGTGGTCCTCGTTTCAACGTGTTTGGAAAAGCACTGCAGAACACAGTCATCATACTGTATTCCGGCATCTCGCCTTTATGTTTCTTTCTCATCATCATGTTTGAAACACTCATTCTTTTTCTTCTCCCATCTTTATTCTCCCCCTGTGGCTTTCTTGGACTTTGGCAAACAAATAAACAAAACAAAACATTTGTATACTCAGAGCTTGAATCTTGGCCCCGAAGTCCCTGCAGTTCGAGCTGAGCGAAGGAAGCTTGTGGAGGAGCACAATAGGAGCCACAGACAGACATTTGGGCTTCTTTTCCTACAAACTTTTAGACCCCCCTCCTCCTCTCCCTCTGTCTCTCCAAAAACTTCATAAGCAGCAATACTCTGGCGTACGTGTGTGTGAGTGCACAAGAGTGTTGTGAGCACATATGTTTGTAAGCTGCTTATGTTGTGTTTGCGTGGTATGTGGAATATGTTGCACATGTGTGCGCTTGTGCATGTGTGTGTTTGAGCAGGGTGGTATCAGCTCGCTCCTTGCCACCCCATTTGCTGTAGCTGTACCGCTGTGATCACAGACAGATGTATAAATCAAACCTCGCTTGATGGATTCATCAGGGTGGCGAAACGATCGCCTGAGAAGACCTCACAACTCTCTTAGCGTTCTGGGTTCTGACAGAAAGGGTATGCAAAGAGCCTAAATGGATGAACGCTTGATTAATTCTTTGCCGGAGATGTTGGCGACAGCAGGAAATGTGTTTTTGCTTTGACTGTGTTTGCACGGGAATTTACACGCGCAGGGCGTGAGTTATGAGGCCTGAGTTTTGTACCTAAGGCTATTGTGCATAATGATGGCAGGTTGGGAGAACTGCAAGCAGTCGCTAAAGACTTGCTACCTGTGGAGCAAAGACAGCCAAAGAGGGAGGGGGGGGATTGTGTGTGCGTGTGGTTTGGAGTTATGCGTGAGAGCAAAAGATGAGGAGGCAAAGTATGACAGAGAAACAGAGGAGCAGCTGGGGGACGGAACATGAGATAAAGAGAAGATCTTTTTAGGAAACATCAAGAATTTGATGTGCAGAAAATAAAACAGTACATCCAACATATGAAGTTAGACTGATTTAATGTTCATTTTAAAATGTTAAATCAATGGTGGCGGAGCTGCCATGCCAGGAGCTGGCCTGGCCATCGGCAGCAACTCAGGGTTGCGTACACTGAACCACACGTCGGCACATCGACAAGAGGAGCCCGGGATCGAACCACCAAACCAGAGTTTAGAGGACAATTAACTCCACCTCCGGTGTCACAGGCACCTGTTAGAAATCATTCAGTCTTGTTTTTGAGCTAATCACAGGGTACAGAGCCCCAGTAAGAATAGATGATTGTAAAATAGACTGAGAGATGAAATTGGAAGGTCTCAGCCTGTTTGTAACTTTTGTACTTCTTATCTCTGAAGAAGTTCTTCTAGCAGTTCTTCTGCACTGTGAATCCCTTGTGGTGATCCCCAGGGGTCACTATTAGGGCCACTACTTTTAGTGTGTCTATGTGTTACCCATCGTTCTTTCCATAGCTACGATGATAACAGACTGCTTTATGTCTCCTGATGACACAGGGACCTTAATTTTAACCTCCAAACACCCTCCAAGACAGGTAGGATGGGTTGACGCTATCACCATCACAGCTATGGATGTGAAAGTTTTAAAATCTTCTCCATTTAAGAGATCTAATTAGGGCCGATGTAAAGTCTTTCAGTGTCGTTGATGACAAGTTGTATGCCCTCATACATGTATTACTATTGTTAATCGTGATGCATTTATTGTTTTAATTAAGTTATTGCAAATAAACACATGCTTAGGTGAAACATCACCACCAGTAAAATATCACTTACTACCTTTTCCCAGTTTATGTAAAGCTCAACGGATGAGATACAGGTTTCTGTGGCTGCATCCTGAGGTTCTTTGAGACAGTTGTCAAGTAGATTTTTATGGCTAACATGTTGGTAATTTTACAAGAGAAGGCAATCTATGTATCTGGAGGTGGCAGTAAGCGGGGGGAAAGAGGAGGGGCTGACAACATGAGTAGTAATTTACTCAGTTAAAAGCCAAATGGCAGACAGACTGTCTCCCTGCGTGGTATCTCTGAGATTTGCACCCTGCTCATTTTCTGACTATATTTCCCTGCCTGTGTGTGTGAGTGTGTGGGTGTGCGGTCCTGTGTGCACATGCTCTCATTTGAGTATTTGGCGTGTTATACTGTAAATCATGAAGACATCTCTTCACCAATGCTCATATATGTACAAACTGCTATATGTTCATACGCTGGGATCCCAGATGACTACTGGAGGCAGACACGTGTGTGTATATGCGTGTCTTTGGTTTACATTGTGCCTTCACGCGTGTGTTTGTACTTATGTGAGTGAAGATGTGTGTTTTGGGAAGAACTTGGGAAGCTTCATTGCACTCATCAGGATATCAGTGTTGAGAAATGACAACGTCAGTGAAGTGACAGTTGTGTGTGTGTTAGGATTAATGGACCCGAGTGTGACAGCAGCCATATTGAGGAGAGAGAGAAGGATGGAGGGAGGAACAGGGGGAGGAGTGTGGTAGCCCCCTCATCCTCACAGGTTAATATTGACACAGCCTGGGCAGACACGGCGCCTGCAGCACTCATCAATCAGTTTCAGTGGACCCGTACAAGTGCACTCACACACGCACACACACACCGGCTCAAGCAGAGAGGAGGACCACACATGCTGTAACACACAGCAACACACTCCAAGTGTGTCAAGCAAAAAAAATGTGGCCTATTTGGACAAGAAGGGAAGATGAGGATAAACATTTGTTTTCATTTACACACACATGCTTAGTATTGTGTGTACGCTTCGTATTCATTTAATATGTGTAGTATAACTAACTCTATTGTTTAAAAGTTCGAGTTAAATAAGCACCACAACAATTTTCAGAACTTCCACTGAACAAACAGCTAATCTAAATCTGAATTAATCAATGCAAATATGTTTTCAAAAGTATCTTTTTTGCATACTTCCTACATAACCCTGCGTCGCAAATTATGGCTGCCATAACATTGTTGTTAATCATTTCAAAAAAGAAGGAGAAAACAAGTTCCCTTGACAAACAAAACAATCCATTAAAGCAACTTTCCATCCATCGATCATTGTGCGTGTCACTGAATTACCATAATCTGTGCATGGTGGCTGTTTTAGGAGCAAACATTAATTTCCAAACAATATATCACAAAGTGTCTCCCCACCCCTCTGTGCGCTTTGACAGCTCCGTCTCTCATCGCTACAGATGAAGTCTTACTTCAGAACCACTTCAGTTTTACCCCGAAAAATTTCAATCATATGGGCAATAAAAGGCAGGTGTGTAACAAAGTTCAGCTGTAAACACGATATAATAATGTAATCACTTTAAGCTAAGACAAGAATAACGAATCTCATTTTGATCTTTAATAATATAATTTCAAAAAAGTTTTAACCACGAGCGCCTGTAAAGCAGATCGTCTCCAGAACTCATCTCCAGACTCCTTCCCTCTTTTTTTGTGCTCTATTAATGTTCATCTTTCCTTTCTCTCTCCCAGCACTGGTATGATTATGTGGATGGGTTGAAAGCATTCGGTCATCGACAAGACTACGATGCTCTGGTGGTTCTCCTGTCTGTAAGTGATTCGGTTCCTCATCCTCGCCAGCTGGTGGTCCTCCACTCTGACAACACTGATGTCCTCAACCAGGTAAATCAGCTGCAGGCCCGCCTCAGTGGACTTGGAGATACACAGTAACTGGAAATAGGCGTTGTGATGTCTTATCTTTGTCCTTTAGTCAGTCATAAGGTGATTCTCATTGTAGATCTGCTGTGAGTTGGAGGAGTCTTCCAGCTGGTCTCTCTCTGCAGAACTGGAGGCCAGGGAGTGTCTCCAGGTCTACCACATACCTATGAACACTTCTTCATCCTCTGGTTTTCATCTGCTGGAACATGAAATCCAGGGCCTCCTCAAGGAATTTGTTGATCGGAGGAGCTCCGTGCTGGGCTGTCACCCCAGCAGTAGGACTTCCTCCACCGAGGGGGTGGCCGGCAGCGTTGAGTTCTCCCAGGGATCTTCTGGTATCAATGACATGGACGGTTCGGATGTAGAGAGAGTTGAAGGAGGGAGTGGAGATGTGGTGGCAATAGAAAGGTAATGAACGCATCCCTCAGTTGATTTTGTTTCATCCAGTGTCTGAAAGGGATCAAAACATGAAATCTGAGAATCAAATTGTCAATGTTAAACATTGACAATAGTGTTTCTGTTTAAATAGGTCAATGGCAGATGGTGAAGAGGACACAGGAGGTGTAGGAGTTAATGCAAGTGGGGAGCTAGTGAGCCCTGACAGCGGTATGACCACAATCCGCAGTAGTCGCTCCTCAAAGGAGAGCTCAGTATTCCTCAGTGACGACAGTCCCGTCGGCGAAGTCATAGGTGGAGGGGGATCAACAGCGGGGCCCGGAGGACACTTCTTGAGGAACCCCTCTCCCCTGGGGTTGCCATCTCTCTCGCCTCCTGTCCCACCCGAGAGGAGGAGGCACCACTCTACCAAGAACAAGAGTGACAACTTTGACCTGTTCAGTTTTGACCCGCTACACACCAGTGACTCCTCTCTGCCGCCAGCCGGCAGCAGATCTGCAGATTCTGGTGGAAATGTAAATAATGGCAGAAGAACAGCGGGAAGCTCGAGCCTATCCGAATATGAAGAGCTGAGCATGTTGGATCTCTCTGCTCCCAATTCATTGGGCATGCTTGAAAGTAGACATTCTGCAACTGACCAACATGGCAAAATTCATGGAAATGACATGACAGACACTGTAGTTCCTCCAACCCCGGTAAACAGCCTGGTAGGTAGTCGCCCATCCAGCAGCTGTGGTGTCAGGTTCTTCCCTGAAGATGTAGTTGAAAGGATCAATGCCCTGCAGCACAAAGACAGCGTGTCATCGTCCTTATCGGAAACCTGGGAGGAACTTGGATTTGACACACAAGGAGCACTGTCCTCTAATGACAGTAATGTCTGGAATAGAACGAAGGGATTGGAGAGCCCACGAAGCATGTTGGAGGAGGTCAGAGGTGAAGAGCCAACTGGTGACATAAGTGTCAAAGAAAGCAGAGAAAAGATCTTAAGGGCAGAGAATGCCCAACAGAGGGGAACGGGCCCTGAACCCTGGCTAAGTCTGATCACTAAGCAGCCTGAATTACACGACAACTGGAACCCAGATTCTGTACTTAAGAATCAATGGAACCCTGTTACATTGGCTGACCTGCAATTGACACCGCCAGAGGAAGAAGTAATTGGAAAACACAAAATTGGTATCACCAGAGTGAAAGAAACAACATCGTTATGGCCGAGTAAGAAAGCAATACTGAACACTTTAACACCAGACACGTCTAAAGAAGAGGATGAAGAGGCGCAGGGGAAAAAAGGAGGCAGACAGATGGAGCTGCTAGACTTCTGGACCTATTCAGCACAGAAAGGATTTCTTAAATCTGATAGCGCAACCACCACTTCTTACCCTGAATCACTAGATATGTGGAATATGACAATCCGGGACGACAGTATATCACCTCTCACAACCCCTGATAATATGTCCGAAAACTCTGCTTCTTTTGGTGTTGGGGTTGTGCAAAGCCCACAAGGATTATCTGATGGTGGAATGGAGATGTGGAACACCACCATACAAGAAGACAGCTCTTCCACAACAACAACAAGCCCAGAGGGACCAGAGAATGGGAGGGGCCTTTGTCACACAGGATCATGGGATGCCGGTGATACTCCGGAGACATGTGCAACCAATCAGGCAGATGAAAGAGCTAAAGACGTTGAGAGAGATAAGAATAAAGCACTTAGTCAAACACCTGGGGAAATGATGTGGGGAGGTAATGAACACAGTTTGAAAATAGTAATAGAGGCTGCAGAGGATAGAACACAGGGCGAAGAAACAAGGGACGATGATATCCAGGGAGCTCAGAGACAAAATGACCTCACGCAGAGTTTTGAATCCGAACATCAGAAAGACGAGACTTTCCTCCACCAAGGGAGTGAAATGTCGGACCTTCTTGTTCCTAGCATGGTCATCTCCACCTCAGAGTATGACAATATAGGAGCCTGCTGTTGGAGCCTGGCGTCCTCCCCTGACACCTTTACTAGTCAGGCATTAGACATGATACAGCTCGAAGAGCAGAGCAGCCCTTTTCTAGCTGTGACCAAACCTACTCAATTAGATGAAGGGCATGAGCCGTACGAGATGTCTGATCCTTCCAGAAAGACTGAATACGGAGATATTTTTCCAGACAAAGATCTGCAAGCCAACCAAGTGTTTCTATTTGAGAATGACCAAAAAAGTGCAGAAGGATTAGAGAAGGCTGACGGCACAGAGCAACTAAGTGTTCATTCCCCGTTTGTCATGGTTGATAACTCTGTCACTCAACCATTGTCAGGTGTGCATCATCCTGAGATTCAAATCCAGACTGACCAATCATCATCTCCGAGCCTTTTGAACTGGGATAATCTTCCGTCCAGTAAACATGATGGTTCTGGATCTGTATCACTTCTGCCAATCACAGTTGCCCATCATCATGGGTTTACCATTGAAAGCCAAGAGGATCGTAACATTGAAAGCAATGGAAACGTGGAGGGTACAACAGCAGGGTCTCTGTCACTGAGCTCCAGCTCTGGAGGAGAGAGAGACACACTTAAGTATAGCCCTGACGGCGTTCATCCAGGCAGTCAAGATGAACTCAGGTCCAATTCTGATGGAGATTCATCATCAGGCCTAGAAATGGAATATATCATTGTATCTGGCACAGTGAAGGAAGCTGAGAGAGAGTGGAATTATAGGCCTAAAGAGAGTGACAGGCAATCAAGAGGAACAAGGAAGTCTATGGAAACCTTTAGCATGCTTTCCTATGCTGCCACAGTGCTGAAAGCCCAGGCTCAAGCAGCACAGAGAGAGCATCATGATAACCCAGAGCAAAGCAGACAAGCTGCCTTTGATGCCACCAACAAACACAGCACCGATAAAACATATGTAAAGACAGCAGCATCACATCAATCCAGCTGCGATCAGCAAGCCTGCAGCACGTCTCAATCTTTCACAGACAGCATTCAGTCCCGAGGCCACGGAGGCAATGTGACTGACCACCACAGGGTACCAGAAATATTCAGCCCAAGCCAATCAAAAACCGACGCCGAGGCTTTTCAGTCCGAAGAAGGAAGCCATGACGATAAATCAAACATCCTGGTCAGAAGTCTGTCTCCTTCACTGAGATATCCGTCAGATCACTTCCTAAAAACCAGAGAGGAAGTTTACGTTCATTCACAAATCTCAATGGAAGACTCAGATGACGGTGGGCAGTCGCCCTCTCCGTCTCCATCGTGTCCTACATCTCTGGGTAACATTCAAGTCTGGGGGGGTCAGTTGGCGGTACAGGACACACCTCAATCACCATGTGAACCAAAGTCCTTAGCACTTACCAACAGCTCTGTCTCACACACCAGCTCTTTGATTAGCACCCCTTTAAGTGAAAAGGACATTTCCTCGACGGAGAGAGGACTTGGATTACCTTTTTCTGGGGATTTAATGGAGGAGGAGAATGGTGGGGAAGAGCAGGAAGAGGGAACTGATGCAGAGCTCACGATCCCGCCAGGACAGACTTCAGAAGGGCAAAGTCAACAGTTAGGCTCTCACGATCTGTTGAGTTTCTCGGAGGAGCTGATTGAAGGTTGTTCATATCAGCAAACATATTTACAGACACTTGAGCCAGAGGGGGACATGTGCCTACAGGATACGGTGGACGACTGTGACGGACAACCTATGAGGACTGTTGACTGTGACAAATGGTCTGCTGGAGAACAGTTCGGAGGCCATGGTTCCTCTCAAGAAAACCATTCTCCTGTTTTAAGGTAAGCAATGCACCTCCAATCAAGCTGTTGTTATTTTCACTTATAAGGCACATTTTCAGAAGGTTTTTGTGGAGCTGAATTTCACTTGCTGGATAACCTCCAATGCAAGATGTGGATGGATACAGTAGCTGCTTAAGGCCAGAAATCAAACCTGTGAACATGCATACACACACAGCTACAGTGCCTCCCCTCACTCACCCTCAGGTCTTTGCCTGGTTGTGTGTCTCTATAGATTTCTCAGTTGCGTCTGTATGTAAAAATAATATTAGCATCACCAAACAGACTGTAAAAGCCAAACTGGAAGATGCTCTTGAGGGTAGATAGGTGTGTGCGTGTGTGTTGTGTGTGTGTGTGTGTGTGCAGACCCCTGAGATTGACAGAGAGGATGTGAAAAGGAATGTAAGAGGTGAGGCAGAGACAAAAACAGATTATATGTTCATATTATGTGTGTGTGTGTGTGAAAAACACATTTCATGTGTATTTTCTTTGCGTGGTGGCAAGCTTTGATCTGCAGCCCTGAGTGTGTATGTGTGTTTATAAATCTGTTTACGCCTCATTAAATATGCATTACCTGCCTCATTACAGCTGGAGCTCCCACCGCAGCTAATGGAAACAGCTCCCCTAACTCTCTTACAAGGTGTGTGCTTGAGTGTGTATCCGCTTGTACACATTCAAGCCTGTTAGTGTGCGCATTGATTTAACTCATCACAAGAGAATAAAGTTTCTCCATGAAGCTTCAAGTCGATATTAGTGAACGAAAGTACATATTATTTGTGTGCGGTTCTTTGAAATGCACTGTACGGAGCACACTGTTAAACACTTTACTGTCTGTTCTTGAAGAAAAGTTTTACCAGCTCTGGTTTGAATGGGACTTCATGTTGAGTTGTAGGCAGTGGGTTAGATCATTTTGCTTTTTGACGATATCAAGGATGACCTGAAGGGGGGTTCTTCTCACTCCAACCCAATAGGGGGCAACATATCAACAGAAAGTTGGGTAGGGTGAAAGGCTCACCGATGTTAACAAGGTTTGGGTAGTGACTGAAAGAGTGGGATCACTGTAGCTGAAACGTTCCCTCCATTGGATGGCTGGTCTCGGACGCTGCTCCATTGCAATGCAACATTAAGAAAAACACTGGGACTCATGTATCCTTTCCATTTTCCCCACCACTGAATGAAAAGCCCTGGAGGGAGATAGCTGGTTAACTCCAGAAGTGTTGGCGCAGCCTCCCGCCACAGTAGCTGCTCCCTCATACTGCAGTGACTCACAATCGCCAGGTGAGGAGCTGCAGAGACGGCTCAGTGTACAGTCATGGCTCCTTCGCATTGGTTTTACAAGACATGACGGTCCAGGGATAGCTTGTTGGCATCCTCACAGATTACAGTACAATCAAGTTTTATCAATGAGCTGATGATGCAGAATTAAAGTTTGATCTTGCAAGCCACTGATTTGACCCATCCGGGTCGATAGGCATGTGGATGTGTGTTGATAAGAAAAGGAGGGCACAATACATGTCAAAATGATGCGTGGTTGAAGATCAATGCAATTTATATTAACAGTTCTCCCTGAATTTCTCCCTCTCTGTTCAATGATCCACGTTCCCAATTCCCACTTAAAGAAGACACCAAGAAGAAGTGACATCACAACTTTTATTCCAGACAACCGATGACGACGCTGCATACCGGTGGACAGAAAGTCATAATGTCCCTCACGGTCAAACCCAATCTGGTTACAATTACCACCACATTGACCAAAGAACTGAACACTATGGAGCCTGCATGGAGACAAAATCCCCCGACCAGCAGAATAACACAGATGTCTATGCTGAGTTTAAAACTGGTGGCGCTCCTGTACAGTATAGAGCTGAGCAGGCTGAGACCTACTATGAACCCAGTAACAGCGAGTACAACCTGCATGATCCCGTGTCCACATTCCAGTACGTACCTGAAAGCCAATACGGGGGAGAATCCAACTCCGTCTATGCTTCTGAACTCCAATGCTCTCAGTATCAAGCTGATGGCCAGGGCCAGTATCATTACCAGTCAGATGGGGAGCTGGTTTACCAGTCTGATATCAACCCTGAGAGGGAAGATCCTGCGCAGTACGAGGCAGAGGGCTACGTCCACTTTCTTCCCTCAAGGTGAGCTTCCACTTGACTCAATATGTTCCCCCTCTTATAAGTTTAACAGGTGTTATCTCCACTAAAAGTGTGTGAAAGAGAGAGAAAGGACAACTACAATTGGTCTTAATTATGTTTTCCATGAAAGAAATAATGCACTACTCTCTTTCACCACATTGTGGCAGTACAGAGTAATGCAAAACTCAATTCCTTGTTCACCATCCATTTAAACCTCATTGATTTAGGACATCAACCCTAAATTAACAGTTGTCTACATATCTAATACTTCCAGGCTGAAATAAATGTGTCCAAAGTCTGAATTGATATTTCTGAATTAATTAACACCTTTCATATTGTATCATGTAACATTATCTTAACTTTTTTTTTTTATTGTTTGGTTAAATGTTGTGTTTCTGTAATTTATGGTTGGTTCTTGGTTATAACACCTTATCCCATGTCATATATACATTTCAAATCAAACCTCTGTTGCGTAGTGTCCCTGTGGCTCTAGAGGGACTTTGTGTCTAAGTGGGAAATAACCCTGAGAAAGTAACCTTAGTGATGTCATCAGAAAGTTTCAATAGCATTGGCATCTACTATCCGGTCTAATAACAGACACTGTTGAGCTCCATCGCAGCAGTTGGAGAAACTCTGTTAGAGTCCAAGTGTGATTCAACTTTTATATCTTTAACTTAAGTTCCTCTGAATAATAATCTATCGTCTTCATGTGCATACTTGTACATTGTGCATGTGTGTATGAGCCGGTGCTGCAGCTTAATTTCTCCTCATTAACAGTTGCATCATGGTACTTATTTTGCCCCACTTTGTAATGCTGACGACCCGCCCCCTCTTTGGAATACATGACCCTCGCCTGTCTTTCATTGTGTGTGTGTGTATTTGTGTGTATGTGTGTACATGCCAGACCTTTTCATAATGAAGTGGTCATGTGACTTGATTGTGGAAATAGTTCAGCCACTCATGCTGGGAGAGGACGGAGCGAGGGTAAGGCGGGTGCCCGAATGAAGAGATTTACCATAAAAACATTTGAAGTTTTGTGTCTCCGTATCTGCGATTATGTGTGCTGGTTTCTTTGTACTCTCCTCTCTATTGTTAGCAGGCGCTATGCTAATCAGAATCGGTTAAGAGGGGCTGTGGTTTGGGGGAGGTAGCAACACTGCTCAGTATTGTTTCCTCATCCCACACGTGCAGCCTGAGAAGCATCAGAGTTGTTCTCTGCTTTCTCATTCTGCTTTGCCACTTTCTTCCCTTTTCAATGTCTTGGGAAGAGTTAAATCATTTTTCTTTTCCAACCTTGTAGATGATAGTCTTTGGCCTGTTTGTCCCATTACTATGTGTGGCTGTGCCCATGGTGTTAGTGGTGGCAGCGATGATAATTTGTGTTGTGGCTCATTATTGTATTTCTGTGCCTTGGAGCAGGCACTCGCAGCAAGGAGACAGTGCAGCAGGAATGATGATGAAGACAGCCTCCTGTGAGGAAGTTGGGGAAATGGAAAACAAGGAAGGTAAATAAACAGCTAGATAAACTAAACATATAGGGGTTCTGTTTTATTTAATTCTATGGCTCTTCAGTGGTAAATACATAAATCTATAAGGCAGTTATCAATGCAGGGTTCAAGAAGCTGTTGAGTGCGACCGATCTAATAACTTCACCATGTTTTAAATGAAGTATTTTGATTGATAATTTATCTGACAAATGAAATAAATCCTCCTCTGATTCAGTTTCTGCTTACAAAATGATGTTCTATCATCACGATTCCTTTCAGACTTGGTCTTTTCTTACATTAGTCAGCTGGCAAACAACATTTTAAGGGCGTTAGTATCCATATAAGTTAGGCCAAAGCTTCCTACAGCGTTGTCTTTTAATATTGTATTGTATATAAAGTGGATCTAAAACCTATCAAACCATCAAAGAACACGTATTTAGACTCTGAGACAAAGTAAACCATCTCTCTCTGACCCAGACCCACCTTCCTCTACAGATGTGTCGGGCGGGTCCAGTCAGAGGAGGAAGTTAGCAGCTCCACCGATGAACGTGTCACTGGATCGCAGTGAGGGGTCGATTCTCTCAGAAGATGCCCTGGATACCGAGGACGAGGCCCTGGATACTGGGGATGACCTGGATGTCAATGTAGACGAGTTGGACACATCTGATGAGGCAGACTCGATGGAGTTCAACGAACACGGTGAGATCAGAGGATGCAGTAGAAGCTTCTTTAAATGTTCCCACGGATCCATGCAGAAAGACGTTTAAATCTGTATGCTGTCTGCAGCGGAGCAGTGGAAGGTAACTCTCATATCCGTTGTCTGTGATGTCTCAAACAGAGGAGTCTGATCTCGGTGCAGGAGCGGCGTCATGTGAAGCAAGAGCGGGATGCAGTGCAGGGGAGGACGGCCGGGACAGCAGGCTGTGGAGGAGTGTGGTGATTGGAGAGCAGGAGCATCGCATTGATATGAAGAGCATTGAGCCTTACAAAAGAGTCATCTCTCATGGAGGTATAGACACATTCACTCACTTTCAATTCATCAGGTACACCTAGATAAATCTAATAATAGGATAATACAACAGCCCTGCAAGAACTCCTCCATTCATGAGGATTATTCTGTTTATGTGTAGGAGTGTTGAACTTATACTGAGAGGTGTTCCTATTAAATAATGAAGAATAAGAAGTCAGAGTTCTATGATCTTTTTATTACCGGGTTATAAAAGGAGCTGACAGGACCGTAAGGCGCACAGATATTTTTACTGAAGAACAAACAAAGGTCAGATGTAGGTTTTCAGTCTGTGTCTTATCTGTAGCGATCCAGACTTAATGATTCACTGACTTACCAATGGTTCTACCAAAAGCCAATTGGACCTGCTGTAAATGGATCATCCTTATCTTCTTCTGCACCATCGCTACACCTTTGTCTGACGCGTTGTAGTCGGTTGTTGTTGTCGTCAGTGGGGTCGCCTTCTGCTGTGTGAATTGCAGTCGTAGTTACAGCCGTGTTAATTTACTACTTCTGCAAAATTAGGAATCTTCATGATCTGAAGATATTTGCCGTTCCTAGAAATCTTGGAGCACAACAGAATATCGTCAACATACAATAATATTCGGCTCCCCTGTGTTGGTGTGAACTTACATAGATAGCTGGACTTTCACAATATTTGAGGGATTCTAGTGTTTGTCCACTTTTGTCCAAGTTATTGGAAAGCACACCGAAATCTGCTTTCTTCAAGTACTTGTATGGAAACTAAATGCGTTTGCTAAGTCTATCACAGAGAAGAAAAGTAGCTTCTGGTCGCACATCATTTGATAAAGTGTGTGGATCAGGAACTGTTGGTGCTCCTGGTATCAAAGCAAGTCATTATATTCATATTACTAAAATCCAAGTGAAGTCCCAGGTCATTGGTGTTAAAGGCAAAGTCCAGTTACAAATCTTTTATGATCTTTTAGGTTTTGAAGTTATCAAACGTTTTATCTTGAGCCTTATTATCAGAGGTGTGATGTGAGCCCACACCTCTGATAATCAGCTTTCAGGGGGTGTTTCAGGAGCATTAATTAGATAAAAATAACTTTAAGTGCACATGCACTTGCTGAGTTGATGAGTGTCTTTTTTTGTGTTTATGTTTATTAGGTTACTACGCTGAACAGAATGCCATCATCGTGTTTGCTGCGTGCTTTCTACCAGACAGTGACTGTGACAATTACAATTATGTAATGGAAAACCTTTTCCTGTAAGTGAACCTTCACCACTTGAATTATGAAGCATTAATATTACACACATAGATGTGATTGTTGAACATCATATTATATTAACACGCTACTACAAGAGCCTCCAGTTCAGAGTGATTTTAGTGACCTGCTAAACAAACATACACAGACAAGTTGTGTGCAGAGGTGATAGTGAGAACAGTCGTATAACCATGTAGATTACATTTCTTGGCACTAAGCAACTTCCTTGAGGAACAAGGAAAAAGATTCATTTACCAGAGAGGTGAGTCTTAATCCAGGCAGGAATTGCCTGGATAAGGTAACATTTCTCACAGGTTAACCATTCATCATATCTAGTAAATGTATTAGTGAAGTGTGCCCTGGTCCATTAGCATGGTGTGCTGATGTGATTCTAAATTCCTCTGCTGTTAAAATGCTACCAGAAAGATGATTTTACTCTCCTGTATCATTATTAACCAATGTTTATTTACTTTCTGTCTGTGTGCAGTTATGTAATTAGTACCCTGGAATTAATGGTGGCTGAAGATTATATGATCGTTTACCTGAATGGCGCGACGCCTCGCAGGAGAATGCCTGGATTTACCTGGATGAAAAAGTGCTACCAAATGATTGACAGAAGGTAACATTGACATCAGTTCTGTAGCTGTAAGGTGTTTTACAACTGTCATATAAAGCAGACATTAAAAATCATCAAGCATATAAAAACACACCTGACACAAGCTCACCCTTTATGTCTGTTAACAAAGAACCTGTTTTACTTTCTTACATTTATTTATTTTGTTTGTTTTTTTTTGTCTCTGACTTGGATCGTCTGTAATTACATGGAGTCATCATTTCAACTAAATGTCACCTTGGTATCAAGGTTTAGTCACTACAGTTATATTGTTTGAAGCAGAGTGTAAGAGGGAAGTTCACTTACGTTTGTTAGATTTGTTTTGTTTGAAGAAAAATGTAAATTAAAGTGCCCATCAGTGCAGGACTGTATGTCTGCATGATGGACATGTAAAGCTGAGTTTGTAAAAAGAACAGATGAAATACAGATTATAAAAGTTACATAGTGACTTCAGTAAACGATTCAGGAGCAGTTAGTGAGCAGATTAGAAGAAAGCAGATTAGATCCAACCTAACCCATTTACATCAGTCCAGCATTTTGGTCTTAATGATTAATGATATTTGAAAATTCTCCAGTAACGAGTGATGTCTCCAGTCCTCGTCTTTAATCAGAGAACATTAAGACAAACATAAAATGGTACACATAAAATACAGTGCACTATATTCACTTCAGTGCGTGATGCATGTCAGCGAAACAATGAAATAACCGGAGCTCTTATATGCACTCACCCTCTTTCCAAATAAGTCACTGCATTGACAGCCATCTAATTTGTTATGTGCATTCACCAGACCTCTTGTGCTCCTATTGTGCATTGTCATCTACTGCATTCCCCTATACCTAAAGCAATTTGTATTAATAAAGTAAAAGTTAGTTGTAATTAACAGAATGTTTACACCACTTCTGCTTCTTCTCTTGTCTCACAGGCTGAAGAAAAACCTTAAGATGTTCATCATCGTCCATCCGTCCTGGTTCATACGGACGTTGCTGGGAATCACCAGACCCTTCATAAGGTCTCGCTGTTGTGTTTTTACATTTAGAGACTCTAAACAATAGACGGCACAGAATATACAGCATATTACAGCTTATTGCCCAAACCAGTTCATATGAGGAGGATTAGCAATCAGGGATACAGTATTTCACTATTTCACACTCGCCCTAAATTTCCAAGGAAATAATCTTATTTGAGGATAAGTTTAGATAAATTAACTCACTTGTTCACCTTCTGTGTCGTACAGCTCAAAGTTCAGCAGTAAGATCAAGTACGTGAATAGTCTGCAGGAGCTCGGAGAAATCATCCCGATGGAGTATGTCCACATTCCACCCAGCATTGTCAAGTGAGTAAAGATATTTGTGTATATTTGCACAATGTTTGTTTGCCGCCACACTGAAGAACATCCGCACTGTGACATTCACGCCATAGTAAAGTCTGTATGTGATTATTGTGATAGCCTGCAATACCTTTATGTGGCATTCTGTCAGGCTGAACGCTGACAGAATGCAAAGCTTCGCCCTTCAGGACATTTTCTAAGAGGAAATGATGTCATCATTGGCTGCATTCAGTGACATGTGAGCCGTGTCGCCCAGTGAATTACCGTACATCCCACCTCCATTGCGGCTCTGTATAATTACACTCAGGTTTACAATTACAGCCTGTTTGTTGTTAGACATTGAACGATGAGTGTCCAGAGGTTGGGAACAAAAGGTTAGAACTACATACTGACTGTCTACGTGGAGAAACAGGCTTTTATTCCATGTGAATTAGGCAAACTCATACATCTCTTACTCTGCCCCAAGGTATGACGGGGAGAGGGATATACACACATTTGCATGCATGAGGTAAATCAACTAACCTGCTTGTTTTGATCAGTCAGTTGTGCCCTGAATGTCTCTAAAATCCTTGTTTATCACTATGAATTGTCACTTCCTCTAAATAACTAACCTTTGGCTGTTTCCTTATCCAAACTAATAAAAGGCAGACATTGATTTTTTCTTGTTTCTCACAGTCTGTGATCTGACTTCCCTGTAAATTGGTTATGTATATGTACCTATATAACTGACTCCAATGACCAAATCTATGCAGTGGTTTCGCCTATAGGCTGGTCAGGATTCGCTGTTAAGGGCTCTAGAAGCAAAACTTACACCCCTTTTCCTCTTTGAGGTGTTTGAGGCGCCGGTTCAGAGCCCTTGTCTGATAATGCACTTCTTCTTGTTTGTTTTTGAAAACAAAAGAACGGGCTCTCAGAATGAAATCTGGTTCCACAGCAACACTTTGCAGGATTATTGTGACCAACAGGACTAAATAAAACTTTGTTTGCAAGCTGAACCAACTCATAAACCGGCACTTGAACCAGCCCAGAACTCGCACTCAGCGAGACCCCCACCCAAACTGGACTCTCTCATACCTGGCCACAGTATATTGAAATAGAAAAGAAATCAAATGAGATGCAGTATTTTTACTGTAATCTGGCTTCTAGTGAGATTTTTTGTCAGGAGTAGTAGACTGTTGGTACTGATCCTACCACCAGACGGCCCAGAAGTCAGAAGAAACCTACACACAGTGGATTCACGATATGAATACAGCTTAAATAATGTTGTTACGGTGAGGGAAAGATAGCATCCAGGATTAAAAAAACAACAACATCAACCTTATAGGATGAAACTCAAAACCAAACGGATGATACCCGGGATTTAATGCACAATTTCTTCCTCGTCATCATTTTGTCCAGGGCCATGGGGAAAGTAGGATGTGGGTCTGTTTGCAGCTCATGATTCCTTCTAACATACCCAAATGTACACTTGTTGATGCTTTCGTAGCACATCGAACAGAGGGAAGATGAACCTGCGGAAAAATGAAAGCTTTTATTTCAACGTTATCCACTGTCTTTATGGCTTGTGCCACCTTGCATTGATAAGGTCTGTAAACTATGACCAATAAACAACTATAATATGCAATAATGTTGGTTTAGTACAGTGCTTAACAGGGTCAAATATTGACTCATTCGATCAGCTCTTTGAAAATGATTCCCCCCAATGTATTGCTGCCGTGAATCTGCACCTCATTCCTTTGACCTTAAACACTCCCATTTAAGAGCACGGATGCTTGTTTTCCTCTCCTTCCATTCACCCTCCTATGGCAGCGTGGACACAGGCTTCCAATCCCCAACAACTGCATGCTGACAGTCAGGTCTCCTCCTTTTCCTGTGTCTCTCACTAACCTCTGCTCTCTGCCCTCCAACCAGGCTGGATACAGAACTGCAGGACCCATCAGCAAAGTAAGTAGTAGTGCTGCTGTTCTGTCAGGGAGTGAATGGATGTTCTCTTATAAGAAAAACATGTACTACACTTCTTTCTGCCTTTTTCTCTCCCACTCAGAAGTGAAAAGAAGGGGAACTCGACTGTTTGACAATTCCAAGACACCAGGACGCTGCCTGTCTTCTCCTTGTGTTATGCTGCAATCTACAGCAGCAGATGTGAATAAAGACGTGCACGGCCCACAGTCGTCACACCAACAAGTAGCAGCTGGTTAGAAAGGAGGATGCTTGTACAAGATATTTGGCAATTGCTCACTTATTGAGGAATTCCTGAGCGTGTTGGACATTGAACAGCATTTACAATTTGGAGATGGAGGCAATGTGCTGAAGGGAGGTTGTTTTATTGTGTCCTACTCCACCTAACACAGCACTTCATTGTGTTCAAGCTTTAGTTGTATTTGACTTTTCAAATGAGCAATGCTCTGGTTCTCATTTGAATCCCTTTGAATTACTAACAGTGTTTGTTACATTCCTGTATTCACTGACCAGTTGTAGATCCATGGTAATAAGAAGAGGGCAAACAGAAGTTGTATTATTTCCCATCTCACAAATAAATCGTGTCCCCTGCAAATTTGGGATGTTACTATAGCTCTATCAACAGACTGCTGTGATAAGGGATGTTCTATTTAGTCTGTAATGGCATGAAACCGAATGGCCAGGCTGTTTTTTGAAGACTGTGAGACGGTCTATGTGACACGGAGGTCTGTTTACATGTCACTATATCACTCATGCAATTTTAATCAGACTACGAGGGTCTGTTGTATTGATTCTGCATATCACGGTGATAATAGCTGCAATATATCATAAAGAAAGCAAAGTAGCAGTTATGAGTTGCATGCTTTCAAAGTTGCTACAGTTTGAGATCAGTTATAGTCATGGGATGTCTCTGTGTGTGTGTGTTTGTGTGTGTGTGTGTGTGTGTGCGTGTCTGTGTGTGTGTGTGTGTGTGTGTGTGTGTGTGTGCACGTGTGCGCACGTATGTTTATGAGTTACAGTACGGGAACTGTTCAGGTTTATGTGTCTATTTTCATTTCATTTGTTTGTGGCTTGCAAGAAATTCAGTTGTTGTTAAATAAAAATAAAATGTGTAAAAACATACGTACTTTATTTTAGAGTCCTGTAAAATACAGCACATATGGCACATTTCACAGTAAGTAAAGTGTCGTGATCAACTTCACTGCGTGTTGCCGTAATTGAAACATATCAGTCGAAAAAACTCTTCAATGTCAAAGTGTGTACAAATGATTTCTACAAAGCGCGGTGCCAGCTGGTTTAACTTCTTTTACCGCATCATTTGCCTTCAGTCTATGTCTATTGAAAAGGTGTCAGGTATCAGGGCGAAGTTATTTTGACAATCCACATTGCTGTTTTGAGACCTGTTTGGCTTCCCTTGTATGATTGAGTTCTTCAACTTACCAGATAATAAATACATTGAATATTCTCCAAAGCTGTGACCCTGCAGCAAGTTTTCCTGTAATATGAGTATTTTTCACATACGAACAAAATGCAAATAACATTATTATAAATACATACAAAACCTATTATGGTTAACATACATATGAAATGCTCAAAAGACGTTTTCCCTCAAAGTAGATCAATGGAGCTGACCACTTTACGATTACTGAAGCTAGTGATTCTCTCAGCTTTGGTCACCAGCAGTTCCTCCAGCGCACACAGCCAGAGCCTTCTGTCTCAGATGCTTCTCCAAACAATAGACTGCAATAGAATCTACGGCTGTATCAAACTTATTGGCAAAGAGGTGATGCTGCTGTAGCATCCACTGCAGGTCTCCAGCACCATACACACATATTGACCTGACATGGATGCCTTGACATTCTGGATACACTGCATCCCGGGATTGCTGTGACCCCTCATGCCACTGCCACTTCACCAGCCGTGCAATCGAATTGATGTCTGTCAAATCATATTTGACGTTGGGCCGCGTTGAGCCAGGAACTCCAGGGATTCGTTGAATGGTTGCCCAGAGGAACTCATCAGGGCTGTAGCTATCCTTGGCCCATTCAATCAGTGCTTGGACTTGTTTGTTCTCCAAGACACTCTGAATGTATCCTCGATTCACCACAATGTATGCGTTTCCAGACAGTATAGGTAAGTTGAAAGGCGGTGGCCCCTTTGCCTTTCCTGTCCCCTGTGAGAGTTGAAATACTGAATTAATATGATGATGTGGTTTTTGCAATGGCAAAACTACGATGCTATTTACCAATATAGTTGTTTATAAAAACCTCAAAAATCAGTACCTGAATTGCCCCATCAACTATGTGGTGAGCATTCTTCACCCTCCACTTCTTTCCCTCGGGCATTTGCTCTGACTCCATGCTGTTGCCGCCCTGCAGGGAACGCAACTTCCTTACAATCTCCAAGTTGGTTTTCAGAGGGAAGTCTTGACCACAGGTGTTGATCAAGTATTTCCATTTGGTGCTTGCATTATAAAGATCTGCCATACAATTAAGGTCAGCCTGGACACGTGGCCACGCAGCGTAGACCACATCCACAGCCTGGCTAACCATGAAGACATTCGGGAAGCAGGAAGTGATGGCCGTGACGGCAGAGAAGAATGAGGCATCCGATTTTTTATCGACATGGACACAATATATATTTTGAGGCGTGTAGATGGCGCGCAGGAGACGCTCAAAGTTCTGCACCTAAAAAAGAGCAAAGTAAATGAATTCCTTTAAATGGTAGTTTCTTACTAATATTTGCTTTATTTTTGGAAGTATTTAAAACGGTAAGGAGGTGACTTGGACCAGCAGAATTGTAGCAGTAGAAGCCAGGTGTGAGCCAAGTTCAAAAAACAATTGATCCAATGTTTTCTATTATGCAACTCATCAGACTCTCAGTACCTTCCTCTCTCTCACTACCAACCAAAACCAAATTCTTTCAAACTCCTTCCCTCAATATTGTTAATGCAGCTTATCTATTAAGAGCTTTATGTACACTGAATAGACCTGCTATGCTATTTTATGATTTAGAAGTTGCATACCTTATGGTGCACAATGATAGAGTAAGCCAGGGGGAAGTCCTCTTCTTCCTGGCTCAATGGGATTGTTAAGTATTTTCTGCTTGACCTGAATATCCTGTAAACACATATTAATATTGAACAAATGGCACGTGTGTATGCTGCAGGCTGCACTGATAGAAGCAAATTGAGTCATTTAAAATAAATAGAATATTAATTTCTGAAAGCTGTAGAGAGAAACAAACCTGCAGTCTTTGGTTGCATTAATATAATACTCATCAGGGATCTGGACACTTTTACGGAAGTCCTTAGTGATGCCCAGTAATTTGGCCTGCTCCAGAGCCTCTCTGTCTCCCCGCAGGATTGCTGAACAGTTGCACACTGTCTCTGGGCCTCCGTCAATATCTGTATAATCGAACCAGCTGTACCTGAGAGCGTACGTAGGATTCCAGCACATCGTTGGGCCATGGAGTAGAGAGAGAATCCACAGGGATCCCAGTGCAACAGAGAGCTTCAGCAATAGCAGCAGACATCCTCGATTCAGTAGCCTCACCATTTGAGAGAAGGGAGCAGAATCCTTTCACAGTTTGCGGTCCAGGGGCACTTTATACCTGTTTTATCAGTTTCAGTTTCAGTTTCAGTTTCAAGAACTGTTGTCATTCACAACATACACAAAGTGCACATATGAACGAAATTTCGTTGCAACTGTTCTCCAACGGCATTTTCATTTAAATAAGAAATATAAATATAAAAAGTATAAAAAAGTAAAACACTGCACACATATTGCACTTATATTTACACCTGTAAGATAAATTATTTCACTTATATCTATATACATTTTTTTTTTGCACATCCATCATACATGTTCATGCATACAGTACACCACCCACCTCCATACATACTCATACTTGCATACTCACATACCTTCCTATATGCATACATACCCCTACCCACCTAACTGCAGACATATGTATACACGCACCTACAGACATACGTACTCTACCAGTCATATGTGGTAGAGTATGTAAAATGATTAAAGTGTACCTGAACATTTCTCATTATGCATTAAATTATGGTTATAGATATTATAATAAACCTGGTACAACTAGCACAACTGTCAAATTTGAAAACCTTGGCTTATCTTAATTATACCTTTTTAATTGATTATATCTGAAGTCTTTGTACTTTGGCACAATATAGGGGATCTGCAAATGTTTCTGTTATCTTACTTCCCGGCACATCATATAAAAGATTCCTTTAAACATGGACCCTAGATCCCTCCATATGTCATAAACCAGATCATAAAGACAAGCACAAACTTCCCAGAATCCACACTTGTTCAATGTTGAGGTAATTCTGATTCTGAAGTTCATGTTTATACACATTAATTTTTTTAACCGAAGCGCATGGCTGATCCCTGAGTAAACATCCTTACCCTGTTGATATTTCTGGAAATGTAGAACTGCGCTCTAGCTTGATGGTAACATCAAGTACCTTCACTGCCAAATAGACAAGCAAATACAAGATATATGAGTCAGGGAAAACAAACCGGAGACTTCAAACACAGACAAAGACATTCTGTTAAAAATGTTTTCCAAATATTGCAGATATTGTTTAGGACAGTAGAGTGAAATTGAAAATGTATTATCATTTTTATAAATCATAATGGAACAACTGCTTCCTTATTTATTAAAACTGAATGTTCTTTCAGGCTTGTAAAAAGGTGAAATAATGTATCTCCCTATTGAAAATAGACATTAATGGTTATTCACATCAAATTTTAAAGACATACTTTTTATTATAATTGTTATTATTATTAATGTAATAGTACTGATGTAAGTCTTGTACTCATATTAAATTAACTTTTGCTTAACTTGCTTTATTATGTGTACAAGGAAGTGAATATTGTCGGGGCTTCCATAATAAAATGTAATTGTTCATTGTCAGTAACTTAAGATGGAATCACACCCATCAAATATTTACCCTATGTGAACATTTACACTATGTCCATTTTACGGGTAAAATTAAAAATAAATAAGGATATGAAAAGTACAAGACTTGGTGACATGAAACTTTAGTAAAAGATACATTGGTGGGTGTCTGATCAATGATTTAAAAACACAATTTCATATCATATAGCGTTTGCCCTCTAAATATAAATGTTGAATTACAGTGCTAACATCTGCAATAAAAGACCAACAATTACTGTTCCTTGAATATACATTTTTTTCAAACTAAACCAAGACAAATTTATGAGATTAAATTTTATTAAGTTAATATAATGAGCACTGTAAATAAAATCACCTGCGGAAAGAATAAATGTGTCTCACCCTTGAGTTCACAGGCACAGACTCCAGTCCTCTCTCTCTATGTCTTTCTCTAGTAATAGCTCTGGGGTGTAATCTAATCGGTGCACATGTTCAAATGGGAAGTACAGTTGACTCTGAAAGTATCACATGCTGTCAACATTTTCAAAATAAAACAATCTTTCAGACTCTAGAAATAGGCAAACAACACCTCAAGAACAAGTAGACCTTTAAAAAAATATGCTGCCCTTTGAGAAACTGTGTAATCAAAAAGCTAATTTAACCAGCAGGAGTAACTTTACTAAATTGTTTTACAGTTTTTATGCCTTAAGAATGAAAGAAAGAATGTATGTGTGCCAAATCCTGCTGTGCTGACACATCCAGAGAGGCTTTCTGAGATCAAATAAGAGAATAGAATCATTACTTTCTGTATTATTGCATAAATAGTGAAGGTAAATGTATAGTTTGTTTTAGTTAACTAAGTCACACACACTTGTGATAACCTGTAATTATGTTAATGTTTAGTTACGTTTAAATCTTACTAATTTACATAGCCATAGATGCATTTTGATCATCATTGACATAATCTATCTTGATCACAGTTTGGATGCAAAATAGGATGATATGAGTATTCCTCAGGAGAATTAGGATTTTAGTGCCGTTTTGTATTTCATTGTACACCTGCGCAGCAACAATACAGGCATTCTAATTCTAATTCTAGTGAGGAATGCTCATGTCGCCCTCTTGTGGTTAGACACGAATAATGCACCAATGAAACAGTTTTTTTTTCAATGTTCATCTACAGTAGGACGGGCCACAGAAAATTCGTTTACAACGAATGCTTTTTTGAGAGGAATATTTAAGTAGCTCGAGTATAAAAACAACCACCCGAAGATCGTAGTTATATTTCAATAGAATGATCGCGAATGATTGACTCTCGGGAAAGTTCCTACGACACATGAAGGCAACCCGGAACTCTATTTGGTCACGGGGTTGATGACATCAGAACAAACGCAAAGGTGGTCAGACGTAATCGAGTTCAACACATGTAACGCACCGGTTCTCTGTCAGTAGCGGGGATTCACTCTACAGTCAGTGGACTTCAGTGTCAACGGGGACTTTCATCCTTTCCTATCTTTTATCTTTGGATAAACCCGTAATTGGAACAGCGTCCATGCGATTTGGCTAACTATTGTCTGCTTAGCTAACAACATCAGCTGGTGAACTTTTACCTTCATTGCTCGCTGTTTAAAGTTCAACAATCCGATTCAAGCTAGCAAGGCAGGTACACGCAGCAACTGCTTGATACTATTGCAAACTTCGAACTTTACAAGGGTGAGATTTGAGTCTTGCTTTAGTAACGACAGCCCCTAAAGAGGTGCTAGTAGTGCTGACTGGTTAGCCAGTCGTACTTCCTCGTCTCGTTCGAGGTCATTCTGTACCGCACATCAAAGATAGCCGGCTGCTAACGTTACCGAGAAACTAAGAATGAAGAGCCTTCCGTACTTCTGCAGAGGAGAGGTCATTCGAGGCTTTGGGAGAGGAAGCAAAGAACTTGGTATTCCCACAGGTAAATCTATAAGCTATTTTAAGTTGCGTAGGTAGCGTTGGGTCAATTCTGAATTGATCTTATTGACGTGAGACAGACCACACAAGTTACGTTATAGAACTGAATAAGCATTAAAGTGTTTGGTTTTGGGCTAAATGACCGTCAATCGATTTAGATAAATTGGTGGTACTGCAGTCATAGTCGTTGCTGTTGCCTAACGTTCAGTCACCTATTCTTGTTGATTCAACTGCTTACACAACCACCGCAGAACGGTAAATATTTGTGCTGAACCTTGACGGATGACGAAGTGCTGTCATAAAACGAAAAAGGGATATTGTGTAATGATAGGTGTTTCCAGGACGTGTCTCTACAGTCACACCTAAATTCAGAGGAATAGTTAAAAGTATATTGACCTTAGATTTGTAATGATAGATGTAATGTATCCTTAAATTATGTCTGAATTGAACATTAGCATCATTCTGTAGGAATACTAAAGCTAGTTTATCATTTCTCGTTGATAAGACTGAGCAATGACTCTTTGAGATGCTTGTCTTACAAGTGTGTGCATTTTCATACAAATTTGGGTTTGTAAAGCCGTATGTTAAGTTCCTGAAACGTTTAATAAATCCTAGTCTCATACTAATCTCATTTTCGTATCCCAGACAGGGTGATAACAGAGCCCTAATAAACGCAACTTTCTACGAACACAAAATTTAGAGAGAACATAGAGGTTTGTTGAATATTATTTAAAGGATATGACCATTATTGACATGTGTGATGGTGGAGAAACATCAAGAAGAACAAATTACCACAACGAGTTAATAGATAGATAATGGATTAAAAAAGCATCTGCCTTCAGGTGCTGTTGAGCAAGAACCTTTTTTCTGGATGAGCTTTCCTCTACTTGACGTTACCTGAGTCATACCTGCAGACTTTTCTTCTTTCAATTTTGATTCTCCTCTTCCTTCTATCTCCAGCCAACTTCCCGGGCTCGGTGGTGGACAACCTCCCTGCAGATATCAGCACAGGCATCTACTATGGCTGGGCCTGCGTGGGCAATGGTGAGGTCTACAAGATGGTGATGAGCATCGGCTGGAACCCGTACTACAAAAATACTAAGAAATCAATGGTCAGTACAAAGATACTAACATTCACACAAACTTGCCAAGTTATTAGGTACAACTACTGCAGCATGACACAACAGCACTGCAAGAAATATCTGCTGGCTGTTTGCTCTTGGTAAATGAACAAACATCTTTACTTATTTAAATTACTTAGAGCAACTGTGAAGGAGAGAGGTCAGTTTGGAGAATCCATCAGAGACGGTTCAGAAACGACAAGTTCCCACTGAAGAGTAATTTCCTGTACATGTGTAACATGAGTTTTGCAACTGTCCCTTCCCTTTATGAGACAAGTCCCGAGTAACCCTTTACTAACACTCTTTTCTAATAATGGTATACAAACAACCACAGATTATGACAATTCTTCAGCCCATAGTCAGCGATGTAAATATTGGTCCCATGTTTCAAGAGCCACATAACTTCACAAAATTATGACACTAATATATCAGTTTTCAGACCGACAAGTCAAATCGTTTCGAGTTCCATTGAGCTGTGATGTACTATGGCTATCAGTTGTGCATGACGAATGACAAACCATTTTTCCGTTAATAGATTAAGACAATCCATGGTTTCAAACCCGTGATGGTCTAGTCAGCAGCCCATTAATTCCACAGCCTGGAAACCTGATTTCTTACAGTGGGAAAGATCAGATGGTAAAACGATGAATTGCTCATTCACGTAGTTACACATGATGAACCAGCAATGAATATACCCATTCTTGAAAGTATGAAGGAACAACGTGGAAGAAGTTGGTTTCAGATGATCGTTTGTATTGTAGAGTACGCTTGTACTGTGTGTATTCCATACACATCCATTTTGTAGCTCCCTAATTTTAGCTTGTTTTTTGTAATTATTTTTGTTTATAGGAGACTCATGTGATTCACCAGTTCGAAGAGGACTTTTATGGAGAGATTCTCAGTGTTTCCATGGTGGGCTACATCCGTCCAGAGAGAAGCTATGACTCGCTTGGTAAGATAAAACTCTCACTTGTACACCTAAGTTTCCATCTTCACATTCTACCATGCCTCCAAATCTGACATCTCTGCATGTAATCATCTTCTCTCTCAACGCCGTCTTAACAGAAGCCCTCATAACGGCCATCAACAACGACATTGAGGAAGCCAAGGAGAAACTGGAGCTACCTGAGCATCTCAAACTGAAAGACGACAACTTCTTCACCAGTATCTCCAGTTTGTCCACAGCACTGCCCACCACCACTGCGTCCTCATCACAGACTATCACGAATGGCCACTGACAGCTGGCTATGACTGCTGCGCTGCACAGATGAACAATACTGAGTTATCTTCTCATTAAAATGTTCGACCTCATTCTGAGACCTCTTAGCTGTTGCCATGGCTACTCATGGATAATCATAAACAACCAATCTTTTTTTATCGTTTCTCTTTTACTTTGCTGTTGTGTCTTTAATTAGTCTACTACGTTTAAAAAGCTGTTTGACTTCCTTGTTTGGTTTGTTGCAGAAGATGTTTATTTGTATATATTCACACCAGATTGCCTCATTAAACAGCATATCTGTTTAGTAAACTCTAGTATAAGAAGCAACATTGTATTAATCTGTAAATGAAGAACAGCACAATTAGGCCATAAACCCGCTCACACTTTCTAGACAAAGAAATACACAGTACTTCTCTGATTTAGACATTTTCTGTTGATTTGTTTTGCTGTCAGATGTAAGTGAGAACGTCCTGGTATGATTATCTGTAACAAAAGCACAGGTCGTACAGTTCAGTGAAGTTATGCAGTAATGTAGCTAAATGCAAGATATCTATGTGAGGATGGGGAGATTAAATTATGTACATATATTGAAGTATCCTTGCATTCTCCTTTTATGTCCCTCCTGAGAACATGTCTGTCCCTCCCAGTGTGACTCCGTCGTTATAACTGCCCTAACTTTTGAAAGGTTTACAGAATAACCAGCAGGACGGTTATTTTATAAGGACATTTTGAGAAACGTGTTTTAAGGATAGGCTTTGTCAATGATTTCGTTGTTTCAGTGGTACAATACAAAAGGGAATTGTAGATGAATGAAGCCGGTAAATTCAAGCTAGTTCTTGTACACGTCTGTTAAGGTTTTTATACAGTCTGCGAATCTCTGTGAATTTGTTACAGATAGTAAAGTATTGAGAGGGGAGAGGAGAAGTCCATAGCTCCTGTTTCCTTCTCTGATATTTACAGCCTGACATAGATGAACAGTAAGTCACTCAATTAATTATGTGAGGAACATAAGACTGAACAGAAATACCTAAAGAGAGGCTACAATATTCTTCACATACAGTCTATTCTATAGTCTCATGGAAAAATGTAAACTGCTCATACTGTAAATAACTAGTCATCATCAGAACTGTGTGTCCATGCCTGCGCCTGCTAAGTTTTCAAGGAACAAAATTGACATTAAATGCAAACAACTGGAAGTGTGTCCAATTATTTTGAAACCCTGTAAATTAATTGTTGAAACTAAATGAATTCTATGGGCCTAGATTTGGGATTTTAAAGTCTATAGTATTTAAGATTCCTGAAGTGTTCTTTATCCTGCAACTGGAGCTCTGATTCTTTCACAGGTAGAGCTTATCTGTTTCTGCAGGCTTTCATGAGTACTTCTTTTCTTGTTCATACTAACAATTAAATAGTGATTCAAGTATCCAAAACCTTGAATTTTGTCTAATGCAAATGACAGAATTTATACTGGAAACAGTGCTTAACTCTTAAATATACATATGAAATGTCTCTATTACAAAGGTTTAAAATATGTTAAATGCTCCTTCAGACATTCATCCTCATCAGGTATCATCATGTCGTAATGCTCTGCCTCTAAAATCTGTCGTGTGCTGCGTCAGTTTCCACTTTAAACATTTCACAGCCCGTTTGACGCCTCCGAAGTTACACAACAGGCTCAACTGTCCTCCGGATTCATTAGTTAGGATTACTATTAACACAGGGAGCGTTGTTACTGTATGTATAATTAAATGTTCAACAAACCTTTTACGTTTTCTTTCTTGCGTTTCAACATGCTGAATATTGAAGAATACTGAAATTAACTTCTAAATTATAACTGTACAGTTATTCAACCTTCTTGCGTAACACTATTCAAGTCCATTTGAACAAGTCACGAGGCTGCAGGGAGCAGCAGCACGTCTGCAGGTTAATTCATCACACGCTCACGGCACGAATCCAAATCCAACTTTAATATGAAACAATCATTAACAGGACATTTCACCTCAACAAAGCACTGAGAAAAACAAAATATTTGGTCTACACACTTTCCACTGAGTAGGATGCAGATCTGTTGCTCCTAAGTGGAGCTACAACACTTCCCACTGTGTTGTACGTAGAGTCCTGGAAACATTTCAGAGTGGTCGGAACAACTGCGAGAGGATTTTGTGATGCATTAGTTCCAGTTAAAATCCAACAAAGACAGTAAAACAGCAGTAATAGAGTTAAAGGTTACCACAGCAGTTTGATAACAGCTTTAAAATCACATTTCACACACACACCTGCCCCGAGGCTTGTCTTCGGAAAGAAGAGGAGAAGTATGAAATGTAAATTAGACACATCGAGAGTAATTACACAGTGAACCAAAAGTAGAACTGTGAGGCGAAACACACGGCCAGTAGTTAGAGAACTAATCTGCAAACTGACCCGGCAGTATTTCACGATACTGCATAACAAGGGGCAGATTGTTTATCACACAGGAGCTTTTTATAAAAAAAAAAAAAAAACATTATTAAGGCTGCAAAAAGGTCATAACGGTCTCCCTGTTTCAGCAGTCTGTCATGTTATCAACAGGTTTCAGTCATTAAAGTGTTAAAATGCTTCCAAGGCATTAACAAGAAACTCATTGATGGAAGTCTGCAAAGGTTTGTGCAGATTAAAAAAAGACTCGCAGAAGACATTTAAAGAGCTAAGGCTGTCTGAGACATTCTATTGAGAGAAACCAAGCCAAAAAATGAAGGATTAAATACTCATTTAATAGATTTATAGTTAGGAAGCGCTGGCTTTAAACGGTCTAGATTTGTTGTATTTCCAGTTCATCTGTAGGCGTAGCTCTCATCATCATACTCCAGCTCAATCTCATCATCATCCAAGAGTCCATACTTGAACTTCCGATACACTGTCCCATCTTGTCCCATGTACACAATGTCCTCCTCGTCATCTTCCTCATCATTTTCACATTCAATTATTCGGTCGCTGTAATCCCCGAATGCCGAGGTGGTGGCTTGTGAGTCTGCGCCTCCATTGTTTTCCAGCTTCTCATAACCTCCAGCTTTGACTTTGGGCGCTCCAGTGATGGCGATGGATTTAGATCGAGATTGGAGGAAGACGAAAACCACCCCGCCCACAGACAGGATGAAGAGAGTGCAGGCAGTGATGAAGAGCTTGGCGCCGCCGCCTTCAGCCTCCAATTCTTCACCTTTCCTCAGTACGTAGTTGACATCGAGGATGCACTCCACTGAAAAGAAGTTTGAAAAATCATGAGACAAATGCAAACTATGCACAGGGTGATGAGTCTCTGCGGAAACATGTGTAGACAGCAAAAACTGTCAATTAAATGAGGATGAAAATGTGTAATTGGCAGGCATCTATGCTGTATTCACAAATCCAGAGGAGGAATTTAACAAGAGGCCTCGTTGATCTGTTTTAAAAGAGCTGGAAGTCTGTGTTCCAGGGTTCACCCTCGTTTACCCGGTGAGGCCTCGCAGTCGCAGCATTCCCTGGCTATCGGTTCATCCATGAGCCGCGCGTCATCCACACAGCAGCTCAAGCAGCGGCCATCGTCAGCTAGGATCTGGGTAGCAGGGCACAAGGTGCAGTTCCTCATGCTGGGACCTCGACAGTCCAGGCAGGATGGGTCACAGGCCTTGCAGTTTGCTTCATCACTCTGAGACTCAGAGCCCTGGAGGAACAGAGGAATTGGTTTCAAAGCAGGCAGACTGTGACTATATTACATAACTACATTTTCTAAGCTGCTCTATAGACGAGTCTGCATATTGACCATGTTATCATGTAGATGCTATGAATTTGCAATGTTGCACATTTGAAACTCCTGTAAAGAAAAACAAGATCCTCAACATTGCCACACTGCAGCTGCAGCTTGAGCTGTCAAATACATA